>NMRB01001026.1:159128-177005 GCA_002633025.1 Notospermus geniculatus | reverse complement strand
CTTTTCTCCACATGGAGTAAACTTTTCTCCGCGGAAATAACTTTATTCCGTGTAGTCTCCACGCGGAGAAAAGTTCACTCCACGCGGCGAAAAGTTTACTCCACGCGGAGTAAAGTTTACCCCACGCGGAGTAAAGTTTACCCCACGCGGAGAAAGGTTTACTCCACGCGGAGATAAGTTTACTCCACGGAATTAGGCTATTTCCGCGGAGAAACGTTTACTCCACGTGGAGATCAGTTTACTCCACGGAATAAAGTTATTTCCGCGGAGAAAAGCTTACTCCATGTGGAAATAAGTTTACTCCATGGAATAAAGTTTATTCCACGGAGAAAAGTATGAAAAAAATAAAAATATAAAATGAAAAATAAAATGTCCCTCATGGGCCACCGTACCTTAGCTTTTCTTTACAATCAAGGTTAGGTATTGCAGGACGTTGTATGATGTCATGTATGGCCTTTAATATATGTATCCACTGTTTGAGCCATTCAAAACGTGTTTTACATCTTTCTTGGCTGTACCCCAATATAATGAACGCCCATTGGTCAATCTAGTAACAAGTGTCTTCTGGTGTTCATCTTAGCATTTTCGTCAAAGTGTACCAGTGGTTAAGGTGAAGATATTAGAAAGGTTGCGCACCGGCCCGACTCCGACTCCGACTGCAACTACGAGAATGAATTGCAGTCCGCTATGGACATCCTTGATAAAAACGATTTGATAGAAGTTTTCAATTCGTCAAACACCATAAATTGAAGGAAGAAAAAATTTGGCCTTATAAATCGGAAGTGCGGATAAATAATTATTATTGAAGTCGTAATCCTAGTCGTTACGACTTGAAACACGGCTATAATATTTGCACTCATCCGATTAGGAGTCAAAATTATTCTGCCACAAAGTTATGGCATTTTACAACTTGTGAACGTCTGTGAAATCGTTTTATCAAGGATGTCAACAGCGGACTGCAATTCATTCTCGTAGTTGAAGTCGGAGTCGGAAAACTGCGCAACCTATCTATTCAGCCAGGACGAGTGAATGTAAGACCATGATAAAAACTTACCCGAAGATTGCCCAACTTCGGATACAAGAAAGCGAAAAAAGCGACTTTGCGGAAAGAAATTTGATCGGAGGCCGCGTGTTGTCCCAGCTGATGAACTCCGATCCGCCACTTACACCTTCCCAGCGGAACGATATAATTCAATAGAAAATCGATGTGGTATCTGCCTGCGCCGTTCCTCTTTTTATATCCTACATGTTTGTGTATTTGCATTGGAAAACATTGCACCTGCTTAGATTTCAATCGATATTGCCAAGTCTCCAGCAAAACACGACATTTTAAAAGAAAAATAAAAAAAAAGAAGTTGAAAGAAGTTTTCGCTTTCTGCTTGTCAAAATCAAAAAAATCTGTAATGAATGTGCAGAGTGTCTGTGGCGGGTGAAAGTTGTTTCGCGACATGAGACGAGATTCAAAGGTGGGAGTCCCCCCCCCCAAAAAAAAATTCCATTTGATTGGAGATATTTCATTTAATTAAAGGAATGTATTTTTGATTAAAACTCCATGAATCTCCTTTCAGGGTGACATGGGATTTGAAGCACAGATTGAAAAGGTTTTCCGTCTCTCAGAGTAAGTTTCGCTGAAGGTTACACACCAGTAATTGACCAATCAGGGCCTGGTTGTACTATTAAAATCGATATTACCCCTTTAACACGATTTATTCGGTTTGGATATTTTTCTGAATCCTCTTTTTGTTCAATATGAATTAATATAGTGTTTGTTGAAAAATCTGATGAGTTTTTGAAAATGCTGTGTGTCTTAGATTCCTCTTCAGGGGCGATTCACTGCTATCAGTCGACCCGCAAAGGTCCTTTTCTACGGCAGATTTATTTTGCGCGCGGGAAAATAATAGGCGATCGGAGCCCTCGACGAGGCTTCTCGAGTACCTCATTCGAGAAATCGGACACCTCGCACAAAAGTGCGTTTACCGAGAAGACCGTTCAAATTCAAGCACACAAACCATACATCAGTATTTAGCTAAGACATTGAGCTTTCCATTGGTGTAATTTATTTTGGAATAATGCAAACGAGTGAAGAGAAATCGTTTAAGAAATTTCGTCCTCCGCACAGATTTGGAGGTCACTTGGAGTAGAGCGTTGTTAAAAACATCGCCATAACTCCATAAATACTTGCCTGCATAAAACCAGCAAAACTGAATGGATGGAGAAACTATCAATCTCCAATCTGTATTAATTTCATACATCGGCATGGTATTCCAAGTTTTTGTACGCAGTTTGAACAGCAGTAGGTAACGATTCTCGCAGCCATAAACCTGGTTCCTTGGCGGCCGAGTGGCGCTGACTGACGATTCGACCAGTCAGCGCCACCGTCGGAGCCCATGGAACCAGTTAGACAATGGATAAAGCGAAAGAGATTTCTTGAAAATGTGGTTGTGTTTCGGGGTGATTGTCAACCCCTCAGACATGCGTGCATAAAACCACGCTTCGCATGTGGATTCTTCTATGTTATAACAACCCGAATGACCTAAGCAGAAGTTTCAAAATACTATTCCAAGAAAGTGTACGCACTCTGAAGAACGCCTGTTTTCGAAAACACAAGGTTACCTTTCGATCGATAACTCGGCCAAAACTGAACCGATTTCGATGAAATTTTCGCAACTTTCGTAGAGAAACATCCATCAACATGTAAACATCACGCCACCTTCAAACGTCTTACTAATCGTGTGTAATTAGTGATTGTTTTATAGCGTCTGCTACGCCTACGTCACTGCCTCGCTTTCGTTCAGTGATTTAGCAGTTAGTACCGCCAAATACCGCGGCTGACACGTCGTGGCGCTGTTCATACCTTTGCGGGTCGACTGCTATGGGCTGTGGCAGCCTGCTCACTGCTTCTCTCTGCTGATCAGTGACCCCTCTTGGGTTTGGAGCCCTCCCCCCTAACCCTGATATTATCACGTTCAACCCACAACGAAAATTATATGGTTTGAAAATCTAGCTAAGGTCCTTGTAACCCCCAAATATTACAACCATCGGAGCTTCTAGATGCGAGTAACAGGGTACTATAATGGCTTGTTTGATTTCTATTACTGGTGTGTAACCTGAAGTTTTTCCGGTCTGCTTCAGTAGTAAACTTGTCCCCTGTCCTCGAAACGCTCCGCTGTACATGTATGATTTGCGGAGCGTTACGAGGGCAGCGGACCAGTCTATTTCAATCGCTTATAGTTCCTTTAGCGCCGTTGTGGCGCCACTGTCTGGCGCACAGGCAAGCGGCTTCCTTCAGCGTGAAAGAAATGGTACGTGTACAGTCTTCGACATAAGTTTATCTCCACCTGATACCTTGAATATTTCAAATAGTATTGGGCCAATAACTTCAATACGTGTTTTTCCATATGAAAGTACATATCTGCATCAAAAGTTTGGAAATTTGGAAATATCTTTATTATATATAATTATAGCTCATCAGAAAAAACCTAAAAATCAACATCTTTATTGTGTAATTTTTTTGTGACTTTTGTTGCAGCTTTGATAGAGTGGAACCTTCCAAAGACTGCGGTTTGTTTCCTCAATATCTGTTGAGTTGTTGCCGAGATATTTGAGATTATCAAAATTTCGAAAATTTCCAATTTTTCACAAATTTTGGATATCAGTAGACAGAGCTCACCTAAAGACATAGAAGTATCAAGGTTTGCAACTTTTAGCGTTAACTGGTTGGAAGTTAAGCATCTTTTTCAAAATATTAACATTTTGATTATTTTGCCCAAATAACGCAGTAGTCCCCAAGTTTTGAAAATCCATATTGTGAGGTACTTTTATCTAATGGCACCAAATTTCCTGAAAAGCACGAAAATCTAAAATTATCAACATTTTGATAATCACAAATATCTCAGCAACCACTCAACATAGGCCTAGTATTTTGATGAAAGTTCCACTCCATCAAATCTGCAACAAAAATCACAAAAAGTACATGATAAATAATTTGATTTTTAGTGTTTTTAGGATATTTCCAAATATCCGAAATTTTGATGCATAAATATGACCAACAAGATATGCGTTCATGTGAAACAAACCGTGTTAAAATTGCTTCAATAGTATTTGAAAAATTCAAGGTGCCAGATAAACTTATGTCAAAGACTGTACATTGGCAGTCCTGGGAATACGAGTCATCGTTTTGATGAGGAGGCAGGTGCTGCCGTCTAGGAATCGTGACGGTTCCTGATCAAATGAAACCGAAGTCTGAGGCATAACGTACAGTTGTGCTCGAAAGTTAGTGAACCCCACCACGATACTGTGTTCTAAACATTATTGTTTTATTGTGAAGCCATGTAAAAAAACATCCGAAAAATAGAGCACAAAAGGCGACACACAAAGTGATATAAT
This sequence comes from Notospermus geniculatus, assembly GCA_002633025.1. NCBI lineage: Eukaryota > Metazoa > Nemertea > Pilidiophora > Heteronemertea > Lineidae > Notospermus > Notospermus geniculatus. The sequence goes on along the minus strand of NMRB01001026.1, from coordinate 172,619 downwards.
AAAAGGAGTCGTCCTCCAGAAATTTCTGGAGGACGACTCCTTTTATTATATCATGTAATAAAACATTAACATTTCTTGATATTTTCATACTACATGTATATATTGTGGCTGCTTTTAAGCGTGTCGGTCTACAAGTGAAATGAGGTATAATTGGTAATATTTTGAGCTCAGCAAGTTCCGTGCATTTCGTGGTCGGGTTCACTAACTTTTGAGCACAACTGTAGTTATTACAGAGGATGCGCACCTTTCCGACTCCGACTCCGACTTCAACTACGAGAATGAACTGCAGTGCGCTGTGGACATCCTTGACGCAAGGGCCCAACGCGCCGCGTAGCGGCCAACAGCGAAGCTAGCCAAAGACTTTTCATGGGTCAGTCAATAGAATTGGACTCATAGATGAAATGCGTCTAATGTTTAGATGGAATATACCGGACGGTTGGTTCACGTTTTTAGTGGCTGTGAACGTAGATGGGTACATTACATGTATGTAGCGATATGCTGACAGATTTGCTGGGGACTTGCTCTGTGGATGTTGTAAAATGCGATTTTTGGAAGATTATTCTGATTTGTAACGTCATTTCTAATTAACATAAAAATATGTTGAGTAGCTGGGATATGTTTATAAACATTTATTGAGCAGCCACCGTCATGACGTGGCCGGCTGGCGCATCGGTAGAGCGTCCGGCTCTGAATCCGGGGCGCCGGGTTCGAGCCTTGCGATAGGAATTTTTTTTCACGTGTCTGTTTCTCTGTTTATTTTGTTTGCTGAAAACGTTTAGTCGCAGGATGAATATCTCCCCAGCCCTTCCATTTCCCTACAAATCTGCATTTGCGAATAAATACTTATAACCACAGATCCCTGTCAGCTGCCCTGCATTCAGAGAGACTTTTCACTAAAGTCTCTCTGAATGCAGGGCAGCTGACTACCATCCACTTTCCCCTCCCAGTCACCAAAAATATCAACACCACAACTAACGTTCAAGACTACTGGATAAAAACGATTTGATAGACGTTTTCATTTCGTCAAACACCATAAATTGAAGGCAGAAAAATTTGGCCCTATAAATGGGAAGTGCGGATAAATAATGAATATTGAAGTCGTTGAAGTCGTAAGCCTAGTCGTTACGACTTGAAACACGACTATAATATTTGCGACTTACGTGCACTTCCGATTACGAGTCAATGGTCACTCAGTCGTCACCCATACCGCATGCTCGTTCCAGTTTTTTCAGGAAAAGGGTCATTTTCGGCTCCAGCACTGTTCGGGAAAAATTTCCTGAAAAAACACTTAAAATTAGGGGTACTTTGAATGACTTTTCTCCCGAAAAATTCTTAAAAAGGGGGTCAAAAGGTTCTTTTCCCGAAAAAAAATAATAAAAAGGGGTATGAAAGCCCTATTCTCAATGAAAAAGCTTCTAAAAAGGGGGTGAAAATATCTTGGTTCCTTCCATTAGGGGTCTAATTGGATGAAAAAAGCTCGCAGAAAGGGTTGGAAAATTTCACTTGGTTTCTTCCATAAGGGGGTCCTTTTCAAACTCAGGAACAAGCATATGTGTACCCTAAAATTAAGGGGGGGGGGGTCTGGGCGTGTGTACATAACGGATCTTTTTTTAGTAATATGAATTACAACTCATTTTGCTATTTTCTGGGATAAAGTTAGCAAAAATCTGATATTTCACCATTTATCTTGAAAGGATGGCGCTGTTTTTTGTGTAATGAAAAGGCTAAAACGATGGACAGCGTCTGACTCCAGCTGATCTGTTAAACAGTGACCGCCCACGTACAAGTGTACATCTACGTGTATGCACGTACATGTGAACCTGCACCGTAGTCCACAGGCTTATGTAACTTTGTGGCCATTTTTTAGAACGGTCTGGGAAATAGTGATTTTCTTGTGGCAAATTTAACGTAGATTCAGAAAAACATTGTTGCCAACTTTTTATTCTGCGCTTTTTGGCCGCCACCTTGGATTTCAAGATGGCCGCCATTCTCTACCTTTATCTGCTAATAACTCAAAAACTATTGTACATATGAAGATGATTTTGATGGCTATACCCATGTTTTTGGGGTCGTGGGATCTGATGGTAACGGTCAAAAATTCGAAAAATGGCGGCAATCAGTGTTCGGAGAGTCTCTTTTTCCCTTTTCAGGCACCTCCAGAAAGAGATCTCCGCACGGGAAGGCTTCGAGTTCGTCATGGACAAACCTGAGTACACCAACGTCTGTTTCTTCTACATCCCAAAATTCCTTCGCTCACACGAAAGAGGGTTCAGCTTCGACGCCAAATTGAATCAGGTGATGATTGATTGCACCTTGGGGGGGGGGCACCATTTTGGCCAATTTCAAGGTCAAAATTTGCATCTTCAGGAATGCACTTCCTTGGCATCAGTGAGTGCACATCGAGGCCAGTGCAACCCAAGAGATAAAGGTTGCATCGGTGTGTCCTTCTGTTCTAAATGATACGAGTAATCTCAAAGCACCACTAGTGTATGGATTAGAATTTCCATCTCGTGGCGGCCGACGTAAACCTTTAGGCAGCCCCGTTTATGCATGCTCGACAAGACTGTTCAAATCTATCTATTTGAATGATCTGTTACCAACTAGGCATTGAGACTGTTGCCATACATAAAAGAATGGGTTGACTCATGGTACCTTAATATTTGATGAAGGGTTTAGTCACGCTATAACAGCGCGTTGAAATTCTCAAGTGATGAAAAGGACGGCGGCCATTTTCATCAGCTAAGGTTTCGACATAGTATCAGTCTAGCCTAGGTGTTACCACTGGCTTTACGTTGGTTCCCGCTGATTCCGCCGCCAGGTTAGAGATACAGAGACATACCTCATGCATACTGTGAAAGTTCTATCTGGTAATACTTCTCTCTTGCATATAGGTGGCGCCAAAGATCAAGGCCATGATGATGGAGAAGGGTACCACAATGGTTGGGTACCAACCACTCGGCAAGATTCCAAACTTCTTCAGGATGGTAATCTCGAACCCAGCCTCCGAATCCGGCGACATCGACTTCCTGTTGGACGAGATTGAACGGCTGGGCGAGGAGATCGAACCAGGCGAGATACAGACACCCCATAAGTAGATAGATCCAGGCGAGATACAGACACCCCATCGATCCAGGCGAGATACAGACACCCCATAAGTAGATAGATCCAGGCGAGATACAGACACCCCATAAGTAGATCGAACCAGGCGAGATACAGACGCCCCATGAGTAGGTAGAACCAGGAAGATACAGACACACATAAGTAGACTAAACCAGGGGGAGATACAAACACCCATATCAAGTAGACAGAACTAGAGAGATACAAACACCCCATAAGTAGACGCCATGTGGTCATGGGCTCTCCTAGTATAGAGTAGGCCTAGGCCAATGGCCGTATATCCAAAGCTTTGCTTTAGGCTTCTTAACCTGACATAGGGTTTTTCAGGCGTCGGCCTAATTTGGGGTGACACTTCACATGCTCTCATTTTGAAAATAGAACGCGGTTGTCGCAGTTGTGAGTTCGTTATTAGCGAGGTTTAGCACCTTTCCGACTCCGACTTGGCCTTGATAAAAATGATTTGATTGATAGACGTTTTCAATTCGTCAAACACCATAAATTGAAGGCAGAAAAATTTGGCCTTAAAATCGGAAGTGCTGAAAAATAATGAATATTGAAGTCGTAATCCTAGTCGTTACGACTTGAAACACGACTACAGTACCTTGTACAATGAGGAGGTCGCCTTTTCTCCACGGAAAGATGTCGCTGCGACCGTATCAGGCCTTTTCATTGTCTTGAGGACGTAATCTCCGTGGCAATGTGAGGTGCGAGCATGAAGCCACAACGTCACGGCAGTGTGACGTTGACGTTCCGTACGACGTCACAGTGGAAAAGTGGATACGGTCGCAGCGCCATCAAATGGTAGAAAAAATTAGGCGACCTCCTCATTGACCTCCCTTCCGCGCCGCGCACCATCCGCTTACTACATGCAGCGTCATGCACGTACCGTCCTCGTATCTTCCGAGGACGTGGCGCAGCGTCATGGAAGGCATGCAGTGAAGACGTAACGTCATTCACCCGACGTCACGCAACAGAGACGGGTGACGTACCCGTACCGTACGCGATGAACTGAAGCCTACCTTCCTCGTCACGTACGGGGAAGGTACGCGGATTTAGGGAGGTCAATTGTGCCAGGTACTGTATAATATTTGCGATTTCTGTGCACTCCCGAGGACGAGTCAAAATTATTTTGCCACAGTGTTATGGCATTTTGCGATTTGCAAACGTCTATCAAATCATTTTTAGCCCGCTTGGCCGAAGGCCAAAAGGGCTTATGCTGTGCTTACATGTAGATGCCTTAGTGGTGGTCTGTCGTGCGTGCGTGCGTGCGTGCGCGAGTGGGTAACATTTTGCCTTGTCTGCACTCTAGTGTCTTCAGTTTTCGACGGATCGATTTCATATTGCATATGTGTATATATGGCCCCAAGATCTAGGCCAAGTTCGATTTTGGGCGTGCTGCGATTCCTACTATGGCTGCTAGGGGGCGTTTCGTGAAAAAAATGAAAAATGGCTATTTTACACAAACGATTTGAGCTAGGATGCTCAAATTTGAACCGTAGGTACATCTAATCATGTTACATCATATATATAACGGGTTTTTGATTTGACGTAATTTTGATGAGAAAATAGATCAAATAACGAAAAATGGCCCGATATTTGGGCTTTGCCTTGTCTGCACTCTAACGTCTTTAGTTTTCGATGGATCGTTTTCATATTGCATGTGTGTATATATGGCCCCAAGATCTAGGCCAAGTTCGATTTTGAGCATGTTGCGATTCCTACTATGGCCACTAGGGGGCGTTTTGTGAAAAAATGAAAAATGGCTATTCTACACTAATGATTTGAGCTAGGATGCTCAAATTTGAACCGTAGGTACATTTAATCATGTTACGTCATATGTGTAACAGGTTTTTGATTTGACATAATTTTGATGGGAAAATAGGTCAAATAATGAAAAATAGCCCGATATTTGGGCTTTCCCTTGTCTGCACTCTAGCGTCTTCAGTTTTCGACGGATGATTTTCATATTGCATATGTGTATATATGGCCCCAAGATCTAGGCCAAGTTCGATTTTCGGCCTGCTGCAATTCCCACTATGGCCACTAGGGGCGTTTTGTGAAAAAAATGAAAAATGGCTTTTTTACGCTAACGTCCTGAGCTAGGATGCTCAAATTTGAACCATAGATACATCTTATCGTGTTATCATATATCTAACGTGTTTTTTATTTAACCTAATTTTGTTGGGAAAATAGGTCAAAATAATGAAAAATGGGCCAATATTTTTGCTTTGCTTTTTTGTGCACTCCTAGCGTATTTAGTTTTCGAAGGAATATTTTCATGAAGATTTAGGTACTATGATTCCCACTTCACCAAGCGGGCACTGTGCCATTGGCACTATTTTTATCAAGGATGTCCTTAGCGGACTGCAATTCATTCTGGTAGTTGAAGCCGGAGTCGGAAAGGTGCTAAACCTCGCTATTGACGGCTGAATGACGGGTATTTTGCAATGCATCACGCAGTGCAAACTGCACTGAACATCGTAACGAAATAAAATAGATTTTGCGAGAGGGGTCCGTTATGTCGGACTTGCGCGAAAAATGGAGAAGGTAGAGAGACGCCAACAAAATTGTGCTGGAATTTTGTGAAGATTTTGAAATGAGTTAACGGAGCAAGAGTTAAAAACCTGACGCCCTAATTATTTGGAATAGACAATACATGCAATACATATGAAATTGACGTTCGCCAACAAAAAGCAATGTTAGGATGTGATACATATTAATGAAATGTACGTTGTCTTTTAGGCAGAACTGTACGTATATGCATTAGGTTGTGATGCAATATTTATTATTGAGCAATATGTGACAGATGTGAATGTAAAATTTGTACCATATGTGTGAAAATGTAAAAAAATATGTGAACAATGTATACAACCATGCAGAGATTATATTTTGTGAACGGAGCTGCTGCATTACTTTTAGTTAAAAAGTACAAGGTGATACACTGTGCGCACATGTATATTAGAACACGCAGTTTAACACTCAGAAAATATTCTCTTTTTTCCAAATTAAAGCGCGCCATTGTATGCACAAGGTTTTCCATCTCGTAGCCGCCGACCCAACCTTTGACCTTTAGGCAACCTCGTTTGTAGGTTTACAGATTCGATCAATGCGCACTGTATACAGCGCTAATTCATGGTGGCGAGGTTGATGATGGTCTCTGTCAATGACTCTACAAATCTGTCTGTTTGAATGACCTGCACGTAATTTAAAGAACGAGTTGCATGGGAATAATACGTTGTCGGCGAATGGACCCGATGTACTACGTACATTTTGTAATTTTTAGGGACGAGGTAGAAAATATATTAAAAAGTTTCGTGATAAAAACCAGGTTTTTGTACGCCGTTTGTCCAGTTATTCAAGAAATGTTTTCTACAATATACTGGTTTTATTGAAGAAAAACTAATTTTTTTCTATGAAACCAGGCTTTTAAGCAGAAATGTAGGATTCTTGACTATTTGTCCAGTTATTGCCGGAAAACTAACATTTTTAAACAAAAAACTAAGTTTCTTACCGACGATTGAAAAATCTATATTTTAGCGTAAAAAACTTGGTTTTATTGAAAAAACTAGGGTTTGGGGCGAAAAATCCAAGTTTTATTGTACAAATATACGGTATGTTTTATGTAAATAACTGGGATTTTTGGGAGAAAACCTATACTTTATCCACAAAAACTAAGTTTTTTAACAACAAAACTAGGTTTTATTGCAAAAAAATATAGGTTTCTTTAATAACTGGACAATCCGCTTGCCATAAGAGTATGCGTGTATAGGCCTAATTGAGTAATACATGTAGATACGACGTGCAATAATGTGACACATTCATTCCTCTTGATTAGCTCAATATACAGATGTACACCCCTCAGTACAAGTGCCCTGACTGTCCATCTGATTCTCACCAGTCTATCTGGCCTGACGCCCATCTAGCCTGGTTTGAATCCATCACATTTCCCGCTTCTGAGGAGCTGAGAGCCTCAGCCAATCATTGGTGTGCGAAGGCAATCGACGTGCCAATCAAAATCCGTGTTACAAATGCAAGCGGGAAGAGAAGAGAAAGTGCCAAACGGCGATTTGTTTCACGAGTTCTGATTGGCTCGGAGACGGGGTCAATTAGGGGTCAGATTCATTTATAATTTATGAGTTAACGTAAAAGACATGATTGGGACACGGCTAAAGACGCAATCGATGACCTTGTTTGGACAAGATGGGTTTTCTAAAGCCTGCCGCACACTGGAGCTATCTGCTGAGCAAAAAGTCATTCGAGACTTTTTGCTCAGCAGACAGCTCGCGTGTGCGCGTAATTTCGGTTAGTTTTTTGCCTTGCGAGGCAGAAAGCTCGCGTGTGCGCGTATTTTTCGGTGAGCTATCTGCTGAGCAACCGGTCTCGAATGACTTTTTGCTCAGCAGATAGCTCCAGTGTGCGGCAGGCTTTAGCATCGTTCAAGCTCCCACGCACGATGATGAGAGGACCTGATTTCTTCATTATGCCAAACTTTGGTGGCAATAGGTGATATTTGTCTTCGCGGGGACATTTTATCTTTAAAAAAATATTTTTTAATACTTTAAAGGGACCGTACAGGCAGCCCCCTTACAGGTAACCTCGTTCCCAGGGTTTAACGTTGGCGTGTTAAGCCCTGGCTTCAAAACCGAATACCTCGGCTATGATTGGCTCGGAATGTACATATCGGTCTGACGTCATACCCAGGAAATGGATTAAAATATGGTTTATTTCATTTCATTTTTTCATATCATAGCAAACATTGTTCTTTCTGATGACAGACATAAATGTTCATAATACACTTTAATGAAAATACATTTTTTACAACCATTTAATACTGCAACGAGGTTGAAATAAGCGTTGGGGACGAGGTGCCAAGAATCTTGGAAGTGAATCCAGGCTCTAACGACCGAAAGCCGAAAATGACCTCGTCCCAAGGCAAAAGCAGAAGAAATTTCGAGTTAGATCCTGGGGACGAGCATTTTGATGTGCTCACTACACAGATCGGTTGGCATGAGAATCTAACTCTGACAAGTGTTGCAAGTAAAAAACCCAAAATATTTGAGCCAAAATCCCTAGCGCCACCTGTAATGAAGTTATTAACGGCTTTGATATGAGCCTATAAAATAACTCTTCCTATAGGGTCTCTTTAAGGTTTATTTCCCTGGTCATCGCTCAACCTCGTTCCCAGGGGTCGTTCTCGCTTTCTGATAATATAGCGGACGCTTCACTGGAATCAGCTTCGGGTTTAATCCGGGATCTTTGGTCTAGGCATAGGTGGCAGCACGAGTCAAAATAATTAATCTAGAATACTTATTTGGGCTTTTTAAAATTCTTTTACCAAGAAATATTCAAACCTTGATACAGGTAACCTTTTGATTTGATCCAAAATATTTTGAAAATTTGTTTGGGTATATTCTTGGGTATATTTGATGGTTTCCCTAGGATTAAATAGCAGCGGTTGTCTGTAATCGCAACTCGCTGGCGTACAAAGAAACTTTGTACTTCTGTACAAAAGTTCCTTTGGACGGCAGCTAGTTGTGATTACAGGCAACAGCTGCACTGCAGCGACAGCTAGGCCTATTTTGCAATTCATACAATACAGCGTTTTTCCTTTTAGTAATAACGTCAACAATACATTTCTTGCCTCCTTCCCTTACTTCAATACTCATAACCATCAACAGAATTATCATGGGCCTATCGTCTCGTCCCGATAACTCTGGATTAGCTCAATATACAGATGTACACCCCTCAGTACAAGTGCCCTGACTGTCCATCTGATTCTCACCAGTCTATCTGGCCTGACGCCCACCTAGCCTGGTTTGAATCCATTTTGAGGTGCTCATAGCGCCGATCGCCGGGTTGGCATGAAAATCTAACTCTGACAAGTGTTGCAAGTAAAATACCCAAAATATTTGAGCCAAAATCCCTAGCGCCACCTGTGATGAAGTTATTAACGGCTTTGATATGAGCGTATAAAATAACTCTTCCTCTTTAAGGTTTATTTCCCTGGTCATCGCTCAACCTCGTTCCCAGGGGTCGTTCTCGCTTTCTGATAATATAGCGGACGCTTCACTAACACCTGGAATCAGCTTCGGGTTTAATCCGGGATCTTTGGTCTAAGCATAGGTGGCAGCACGAGTCAAAATAATTAATCTAGAATACTTATTTGTGCTTTTTAAAATTCTTTTACCAAGAAATCTTCAAACCTTGATACAGGTAACCTTTTGATTTGATCCAAAATATTTTGAAAATTTGTTTGGGTATATTCTTGGGTATATTTGATGGTTTCCCTCGTCAACCAATCAAATGCGTTAAACCCAAAACTGATTCCAGGGGTTGGTGAAGCGTCGGCCATATTGACAGAAAGGGAACGACCCCTGGGAACGAGGTTGGTCATCGCTGGAGCCGTTGAAAGCGTAACCAGTTCCATGTCTTCTTGAGGCACCTGGTATTCAGAAATCAAACTATTATACATGTAACTGTGATATTTGTAGCCTGGTTCCCGTCTTTGGAGCTTCACCGTCTGCCGCGGCGCTGCTGTCCGTTCCACAAGGGCTAGGTCCACAATTAAATTTTCTGTACACGTCCTGTACATCGACTGTACATGCATTTTGACAAAAACTGCACAAAGGAGCTGATTCAAATTTTCACAGACTCGATTGGAATTTGTTGCGAATATCATGTTTGATTTCATTAAATTCCAATGATCTGAATTCTTTTTATTTGCAATTTTCTTGAACAATGAAAATATCATACGAAATCGCCGCCATTTAACTACCCTGAAACCAGTGTCCTTACACCCCTGCCGGGAACGGTAAATATCAGGCTAAAATAAAACGGGTCTAATATGTTTTAGACTACTCTATATTCCGATCAAAAGGAGCCAATTCTGAATAACCTACCCCACATTATATCTTGATACCAACATGTTTTTATTACGCACTACGAGATTGTCCAATGGTCCCACTGTACAGTTCTTCCTGGACCTAGCCCACAACGGACAGTTTAGTGCTGCTGGAGTAGTCTGGTTGCCGTCTTTGCCGCATCACTTCCGCAGCGCTCGCGAGCGCCAAAGACGGGAACCAGTCTACTGCGGGAGTAGACTAGTACCTGATCTAGACTGGTACCCGGTCTTCTGGGCAGCTTGCATTCGAAGACCGGTGAAACCAAATGATCTGAGCCGGAATTCCGGCTCGTGACGTCATTCTACAGCATTCTACAGCAATGCATTCTCCCGAACTAAATATAGACCAGGGGGCGCCATGATGGTTTTATGCATTTGCTTGCGTCTGTCCTAGTACTTTTAATCAGGACAGTGTTCGGTCTATACCTGATCCTACCAACCCGCGCGCTTCTCGTGGCTTGTTTGGTAGGACCAGTATTGGCCGCCATTTTTTGAGGAATTCTGCCAGTGACGTCACATGGAAATTTTATGTAGGCCCTACGTTATGTAAATTTATTCAATTCTCAATACGGCTGACGTACCGGAATGCAGATCTTCTTCATTTGACACAGGAAATCCACCAATCACGAAGGTCTTAAAAATAGAAATGGTATCAACATCCAGGTGCTTATCACCTGCGCCAGCACCGGCCAATCAGATTCACGAACGCGATAGGCACGACCGGTCCTAACATATGCAAGCGTCCGATGTAAAATTGTTAGGACCGGGTACCAGTCTACTGCGGCAGTGAAGCGATAAAGAAGGAACCAGTCTATAACATTTGGAAAATAAGTTCAATTTTTTCAATATATTTGTAAAATAGGGGGGGGGGACACTTTTAAAGTTGCAACCGCTTTCGAGCCCGTGGAATCCACTGTCGGGCACGCAAAACCGATAAGCTTCGCCAGTGTGATGTTAGTGAATATACATCTAGTATTATGTAAATAGCATACATGTAGATAATGTATGTAAAGTTATGAATGTAAATAGTTTAGACAAAATGTAAAATTATGTATATGTATAGAAATTATAAATTGTAACTGGAAGTGACATGTACTTTGTTGAATACAAAGACAATGCAATATCTCATGTACAGGAGTCCCCCATGCACCTATTGCGCTCTCCACTTTGTTGCAAAGTTAGGCAACTCCGGTAGATTTTGCAATTCGTTTGTAACTCGGGTCGCCCGAGTTTAACTCGAGTTACAATCGAAGTCAGCCTACAGTGCTGCTGGAGTAGTCTGGAGTAGTCTGGTTGCCATCTTTGCCGCATCACTTCGGCAGCGCTCGCGAGCGCCAAAGACGGGAACCAGTCTACTGCGGGAGTAGACTAGTACCTGATCTAGAATGGTACCCGGTCTTCTGGGCAGCTTGCATTCGAAGACCGGTGAAACCAAATGATCTGAGCCGGAATTCCGGCTCGTGACGTCATTCTACAGCATTCTACAGCAATGCATTCTCCCGAACTAAATATAGACCAGGGGGCGCCATGATGGTTTTATGCATTTGCCTGCGTCTGTCCTAGTACTTTTAATCAGGACAGTGTTCGGTCTATACCTGATCCTACCAACCCGCTCGCTTCTCGTGGCTTGTTTGGTAGGACCAGTATTGGCCGCCATTTTTTGAGGAATTCTGCCAGTGACGTCACATGGAAATTTTATGTAGGCCCTACGTTATGTAAATTTATTCAATTCTCAATACGGCTGACGTACCATAATGCAGATCTTCTTCATTTGACACAGGAAATCCACCAATCACGAAGGTCTTAAAAATAGAAATGGTATCAACATCCAGGTGCTTATCACCTGCGCCAGTACCGGCCAATCAGATTCACGAACGCGATAGGCACGACCGGTCCTAACATATGCAAACGTCCAATGTAAAATTGTTAGGACCGGGTACCAGTCTACTGCGGCAGTGAAGCGATAAAGAAGGAACCAGTCTATAACATTTAGAAAATAATTTCAATTATTTCAATATATTTGTAAAATAGGGAGGAAAACACTTTTAAAATTGCAACCGCTTTCGAGCCCGTGGAATCCACTGTCGGGCACGCAAAACCGATAAGCTTCGCCAGTGTGATGTTAGTGAATATACATCTAGTATTATGTAAATAGTATAGGCATGTAAAGTTATGAATGTAAATAGTTTAGACAAAATGTAAAATTATGTATATGTATAGAAATTATACTTACATGTGTAATACATGTACATGTAACTGGAAGTGACATGTATACACATTATTGCCCAACTTGTGGTTTGTGGTTAGGTTCCATTGCAAGGTAAAATGAGTGCAAAAATGACTGGAGATTCTGAAAAGCACTTTAATGCACGTCACCTTGCCTATTGGCTGTGTTTGTGGTCAAGCTGTTAGTAATAGACTAACCACAACTGACAAGGTTAGCCAAGTGCGATTTGCCTTAGGTAAAGTGTTTTTCACATTGAACTGGCCAAAGGTACTTAGTTGAACTCAGGAATGTGACCAGATCACATTTACCAAGAGGTAGTGGTGTTGCACAACACTGACTTGAAAACAGATTATAGCTCTTTCATGGTGTCAGCCAAAGCTGGTCAGACATGACACTGGCTGCCGAGGGTTGTGTAACATTATTATTTGTGATCATGCCATTACAGTTTAGTGACAAGAGGTCAGCCAAGTACCTTTGGCCAGTTCAATGTGAAAAACACTTTATCTGGAATGGACTATAGACCGTCATGACGCAACAGGCCTGGGAGTGCATGAGACCATGTAACATAGGCCTGCTCACTAAAGTGTGTTTGTGTGGAAAATAATGTGATAAATAAATGTGTTCAATGAAGATGTGGCAGATGAAAGTGAATATATGTTGTGGTTTTTTTATTATGGTCCCTACATTGTCAATGTAGGGACCATCTTGATATCACTGGGTAGGTAGGAAATTTTTATTTCTATCTATCTATCTAAAAAAAAATTATCTCAGGAGTGCAAGTGCCCACTTAGGGCATTATAGCTACTCATCAAACAATTTTGGACGATATTAACGATATGTAGGAGGAAACCGGAGCCCCCGGAGGAAACCTACGATGTCGAGGAGAGATCACCCTCTTTACCACATAAAGCCACTTGCACGAACCCGCGACCTCAGTGGTGGCAGGCGCCGATGTTTCCACTGCGCCACCCCGACAACCCTAAAGTGTTTTTCACATTGAACTGGCCAAAGGTACTTGGCTGACCTCTTATCACTAAACTGTAATAGCATGATCACAAATAAGAATGTTACACAACCCTTGGCAGCCAGTGTCATGGCTGACCAGCTTTGGCTGACACCATGAAAGAGCTATACTCTGTTTTCAAGTCAGTGTTGTGCAACACCACTACCTCTTGGTAAATGTGATCTGGTCACATTCCTGAGTTCAACCAAGTACCTTTGGCCAGTTCAATGTGAAAAACACTTT
>NMRB01001026.1:143566-157464 GCA_002633025.1 Notospermus geniculatus | reverse complement strand
GGGGGGGGGGGGGGGTGGAGCACCATTTTGCCCAATCTCAAGTCGTCAATTTGCATATTTTCAGAAATGCACTTCTTTGAATCAGTGAGTGCCACATCGAGGCTCACTGCGATGGCAGCTCTGTGCATCCAATCTCGTACCCAGAGTTTAATGCCACATTAAACCCTGGAAAGGGCTATACCAGTACTACTTTTGCACAGTGCAAATGCATTGTCAAGGCGGATGAATTTTTGACCGTTGCACAACCAATTGCGTAGGGATTCGAAAGAGTTGGTATTTTGTTCCTTAATAAAACATTGAATACCCAACGGAATGTTAAAATAGCAGCATTTTTACAAATACTGGGACAAATTCTAATTTTCGGTAAAGTGTTTTTCACATTGAGCTGGCCAAAGGTACTTCGTTGAACTCAGGAATGTGACCAGATCACATTTACCAAGAGGTAGTGTGTTGCACAACACTGACTTGAAAACAGATTAGGTCTAGGCCTATAGCTCTTTTACGGAGTCAGCCAAAGCTGGTCAGCCATGACACAGGCTGCCGAGGGCTGTGTCACATTCTTATTTGTGATCACACTATTACAGTTTAGTGACAAGGGGTCAGCCAAGTACCTTTGGCCAGTTCAATGTGAAAAACACTTTATGATTACTTTATCAAATAATTTGTAAAATCGATGAGCACAAGAATCTTGTGCTGGGTTCCAGCCCTTTTCAGAGGTCTTAGCCGTGGAACGATGGTGGCGACCTCTTCAGATTGATGTGCATCAGTCGCGTCAGTCTAAAAGAAGTAACTTAAAAGCACCACTCTGTGGATCATGATTTCCATCTCGTGGCGGCCGACGTAACCTTTGATCTTTTAGGCAACCTCGTTCATACTTGCTCGACAAAACTTTTCGAATCGATCTATTTTGAATGACCTACGTTAGTTAGGCACTGAGACTGTTGCCACATAAAAGAATGACGCATATGGTACATGTAGGCCTACCTCACTGGATGAAGGGTTACGCTATAACAGCGCGTTGAATTTTTCAAGTGACGAAAAGGATGGCGGCCATTTTTGTCAGCCAAGTATCAGTCTAGCCAGCTGTCACCACTGGCTTTGTATGGACCACAGGCCCTTGGAGAGTTAATCAGTGGAGTATTCCTCGTAAAATTGGGGGGAAATGAGCATACAATGGCCAAATCTATACTATATTATATAAAAAGACAAGGTATGCAACTCTTCCGACCCGATTTCAGCGAGAAACATCCAAACTTCATCGCGCCGCCCGAACATGAAAACATCATCGAATCTCAACAAACGTACTCACCGAGGATGCAGTGACATCTATATTTTCACAAACAATCCACTTTACTGCCCAACTTTGAATTCAAAGCCCTCAATTCGCACCATTTATTTCATAATTTTATGGAAGAACCTGCCCTTCGACCCGGCCTCCATTACCGACGTCACTGCCGCGAATCGCTCAATGATGCCGGGCTGAAGCAATTGCGCGCTTCTGATTGGCCAATGCGGTATTCAAAACGTTTGTGCACTTGTGGAATATTTTTAATTACAATATTGACCAATCAGAAGCGCGCAATTTTGTGAAGATTTTGAAATGAGTTATAACGGAGCCAGAATTAAAAACCCAAGGCTTGTTTCATAAAGTGACTTTAGGCTAATGGTAAAATTAACCAAATGGAAAATGCAATGATCTAATGGTACCATTAGCTTAAAGTCACTTTATGGAACAGGCCCCTGGGGATGAGGTGGTGAAGAGGTACATGTACATGAACCTGTCAACTTGATGCTTTGAATTCCATTTCTGAGGATAACAGAGCTATTTTCAGCACAATTAATGCTCCATGTGCAAATGTACGTCAGCCTATTCAAATGTACACAGATGACCCTGCTCTCACATCGGGTGCTCATTAATTCAGTCCTTTTGTATCATAAGATCAACTAGTCGGAATTCAACAAAATTTGCCGTGAACGTACAGAAGGGTCTTGCCTGTCATATGGAAAAGTCAGAACGCAAATCTGTTGAGGGTTAAAGGGATATTGTCCAAATTTATAAAATGCTAAATTTGTAAGTTGAACCTTTATGGTTGATTCCTTTATGATATTAGTGAGTTTAAGAAACCATACATGTACGTTAACGCTAACGCTAACGTTATTGACATCATTTTGACGTCACATCGAATGAATCTGTTGTATTTCTTCTGGGAGTGACGTCATTTTGACGTAATTAGCGTTAGCGTTAACGTATGGTTTCTTAAACTCACTATTAATGAAATACTGTATACATTGTCTTTTAGGCAGAGGTTATAAGTGTATGCATTAGGTTTTGATGCAATATTTATTTATATGAGCAATATTTGACATTTGAATGTAAAAATGTACCATATGTGTGAAAATGTAAAAAAGAAACATGTATGTGAACAATGTATACAACCATGCAGAGATTATATTTTGAGAACGGAGCTGCTGTATCAGATGTACTTTAGTTAAAGTACAAAGTGATGTACTGTGCGTGATTAGAACACAGGTAGGTGTACACCCCACAGAGGAAAAATCCATTTCGACCCCTTCAAAACGCCTTTCGAAGGGGTGCAATTAAGAGGTGTGAAGTCCAGATAATTGCCCTGGAATGTTTATTCAGCTTTCTGGCTAAAGACAGAAATAACGAAAACCCCATGCGTGCACAGCTTCAAAGTTGAACTGCAATTTCTTCGCTATCTCAAAAAAGTTTTTTAACTTTTGAAATATGTTGAAAAATAACGATTTTATATCCTTAGAAATAGCAAAAACGAGGGGGGAATCAAAATTGAACAGCCAATTCCTGGAATTCTGTGGCTCACGCTCCGGTAACTCTGAATAGAGTAACTCAGACTATTGGCACTAGGGGCTCTCCATTTCATCAACCTGTGGCCTGTGGCAGTGTAAACGTAATGGACGGTGGCCCATAAGGGAAAAAAAGTTATTTCTATTTTTTTCATACTTTTCCCCGTGGAAAAAACTTTATTCCGCGGAGTAAATTTATCTCCACGTGGAGTAAACTTTTCTCCACAATGGAGAAAACTTTACTCCGCACGGAGAAAAGTTTACTCCACGCGGAGAAAAGTTTACTCCAAGTGGAGAAAAATTTATTCCACGGAATAAAGTTACTTCCGCGGAGAAAAGTTACGGGGACATACATGTAAGTTAACTCCACGGAATAAAGTTATTTCCGTGGAAAAATTTACTCCCCGTGGAAAAAGTTTACTCCACGGAATAAAGTTTATTCCACGGAGAAAAGTATGAAAAAAATTAAAATTAAAATTAAAAATAAATGTCCCTCATGCGCCACCGTAGGTAGGCCTACATACGTGTATACCTGAAGTTTAACAGGCAGAAAACATTCTCTTGTCCAAATTAAAGTGGCTTTGTATGCATTAGGCGGCCGACCTAACCTCATCTTGCCCTGACAACTGTTCCTATCACTCCTACCCTCGCTCAATCCACCCTTGCCAGATACTCCCCACATTTCCACTCTCACTGCCGCCGAGAAGACGAGTGGCCAAATTTGATATCTCAGGTATGCAAACACATGGATATTATTCATCTATTGTAAAAATTTCAGCTCTAAAGCGGTTTTTCCACGGTACGATGGCTCATATGAATAAACACCAGGAAATGTTTTTACTTCAATTTTGCAATACAAATGCACTAGGCAATGCTGTACAATCCTGAAGTAAAAGCATTTACTAATCTTTATTCATACATGTAAATGTGGGGCCCAAAATGGGTGTCATGTGCTTCTGGCATAATGGATGGGAGAAAGCTTGGCAATAATATTGCCCATTTTCATCCTCATATTGTGCAATAATATTGCACGTGGATAGGCCGCTTAAGGGCCGTATGCACCAACGAAGATAATCTTGAACTCAGGTTGAGCCACAGCTTTTCAATTGTTCAGGTTTGCCAGGGCATGATGTGACAATGGAAAAGTTGTGGCTTAACCTGAGTTCAAGATAATCTTCGTTGGTGCATAGTTTTGACACGAGGAAAGAATCAAAAATTACAAGTAAAAAAATCGATGCTGGTGTAGTAGAATGTCATGTACCCCGATATGAGATGTCCCCCAACAAAAGATTCTGACGGAATAAGGGTCAGCTACATGTACAATAGGCCGGACACTAACAGACAGGAACTTCTGTCACGAGATGTCCCCTGAACAAAAGAAGCGGACATCTGGTATCAGGAACATTAGATTTCATTACACCTGACTGAAGTGAATGTCAGTCAGGTGGCGCAAAAAGAATCACATCGAAACTAAACACTTCGTATTTCAATAACCACCAAACATTTTTTTTTGAAATTTCACCTGCATAAACATCAGCATATTTTGTATATATGGTACAAATGTCCCTTTCATTACATGAAAGACAAGTCTGCTGGACCAAAAATAGAATTTGGTGTCCAAATCTGCAAGCGTCGCCTGTCACTGCACTTCCAGATGTAGAAAAATGGATCATGTCCCGGCAAATTTTTAGCTCAGCCGTGAGCTTTAGTCGTGGGTCAGCGTCCGTCGTCGTTGTCCGTTAGCAGGGCACGTTTCGTAACCGCTGGAGCTATTGATCTGAAACTTGGTGCATACATGTACATGTACATGTACCCCTAGGTCAGATGACCTATGAAACCAAGTTTCGGTCCGATTCAATTCTTCGCTTGGCCTCCAGGTGGCCAAAACCAAAAACACAAAAAGTGCAATAACTCCTGAACTAATGACTGGATCATCTCCAAATGTTTACCATAGGTGTGTCTAATTAGGACACATCACATATACATGTATAACGGGTTTTTGATTTGACCTACTTTTCAGGGTCACAGAGGTCGAAGTTCGACAAAAGTAACGAACCTGCCACAGTTCTTCATTATTTCGCCGAGCATATTCATATCTTGCATAAACGTGTATTAGAGGTGTACCTTCAAAACTACCGAGTTTCGGCCCGATCGGACATCCAATATGGCCACCAGGTGGCGTAACCTGAAAATCATCCAAGTGCTATAACTGACGAATGGCTTCACACAGAGTGCTCAAACTTGATATTTGCCTCCCTCAAGGTGGCCTTTACAAGCATGTCAAATTTCGCCTGATTAAACTTCCGATATGGCCGCCAGGTGGCGTAACCCGAAAATCATCAAATGTGCTATAACTCAGGAACGACTTGACATTTAAACGCTCAAATGTGCTATGTGGCTCCCTCTAGATGACCTTTATGTGCATGTGGATTTTTGGGCTGATCGGACATCCAATATGGCCGCCAGGTGGCATAACCCAAAAATCATTGAAGTCCTGCAACTTGGGGATGACTTGACCCAGATTGCTCATAACTGACTTGTACATGTACCTCTCTCTCTGTCATTACACTACGGGTGAGCACATGGTCCATGGACCATTTTATTATCATAGGTGTCACGCTGGTGATTCAAACACAAAATTATTTTATTCGTACGCGAAGTCGTTGATGCATAACTAATGGTGCTTGTCGTATTCGCAGTTCATCTGGTAAATGGAAGGGGTGACGGGTGATTACAAAATAAGCTGTCACCCCTTCTATTTGCCGAAACAACTGCAAAAATAGTCAACACGATTAGTTATGCATGAGTAAAATCGCGTACGAAAAAAAGATTTTTAGGTTTGAATCACCAGCGTGGGTGTATCTAATTAGGATACATAACATATACAACGGGTTTTTGATTTGATCTACTTTTCAAGGTCACAGCAGTCAAAGTTCTACAAAAGTAACGAACCTGCCACAGTTCTTCATTACTCATTATTGCATAAACGTGTATTAGAGGGGTACCTTTCAAAAATACAGAGTTTCGGCCCGATCGGACGTCCAATATGGCCATCAGGTGGCGTAACCTGAAAATCACCTAAGTGCTATAACTCAGGCACGGCTTGACCCAGAGTGCTGAAATGTGCTATGTGGCTCCCTCTAGATGACCTTTATATGCACGTGAAGTTTTGGCCCGATCGGACATCCAATATGGCCGTCAGGTGGCATAACCCAAAAATCATTGAAGTCCTGCAACTTGGGAATGACTTGACCCAGATTGCTTATAACTGACATGTAAAGTCTGGCAACATCTATCTTTGACCCAATGGAATGCGGAAGTTAGGAAATTGATAGTTGGATTTTCCACGGACCCTTAATCACACGCGGCTATTGAATAGCCAGTGGACAGCGCGAACAATAGGCGAACGACCACAAATGATCGACAAGCATGATTAAAATCCGCAAAGCTCTGTCACATTACATGACTTCCGCATTCCATTGGGTCGAAGTTAGATGTTGCCAGACTTTACCTATCTGTCATTACACTATTATGTCCAAACGGGTGAGCTCATGGTCCATGGACCATTTCATTTTGACTTGTAATTTTGATTCTTTCGTCGTGTCAAAATTTGACTCCTTTCAGGTCTGAAATTTTTACAGTAGATGGTAACATCCATATTATTCCATGTCTAAAATATCAAGAGCCAGGCTTGCATAGTGCTGAATTTATTCAGGATTCCTGGGGGGGGGGGGGGTCATTTTTATGCCACCCGATACATAGTATTATGTAAATAGTATAAATAATGTATGTAAAGTTATGAATGTAAATAGTTTAGACAAAATGTAAAATTCTGTATATGTATAGAAATTATATTAACAAGTGCATGAATAATAACTGGAAGTGGCATGTACTTTTGTTGAATACAAAATGTACAGGAGTTTCCCATGCACCTACATGTTTTGCGCTCTACTTCCTCCCCTATAGAACTTTCCAACACAGATGGTGGCCTACTACAGGATGTTTCAGAAAAAACGTGTCATCTCCAAAATGTTCCCTAAAACTAAAACTCAGAAAGATTTGAAACTATAAATTTGTAGGGACGTAGAGTGGGATGTAAATGACTGCTCTTGAAGTTTTTGTTCTGATTACTTTATGCATGACTGCACAAGAGGCCTTTACCTGAATGGGTTGAAAATGGTGCAAAAACCAACTCTGCTGTACACAATAGATGGATTTCATGTCGAAGGACGCTTTATGGAGGGATCCAGCAAAAATTACCTTTTGTATGTAAGAAATGCAATAAATGTTTTGTTTTACGGTGGCGTGTGTGTATCATTATGGAATTGCCAAGGCGTTGTCTATTGTATCATTTGTCCACAGTGCAAAGTTAGTTTTTGCACAATTTTCAAGCCATTCAGGTAAAGGCCTCTTGTGCAGTCATGCATGAAGCAATCAGAGCAAAAATTTCAAGAGCAGTCATATACATCCCGGTCTACGTGCCTACAAATATATGGCCCAAATTCTTTCTGTGTTGTAGCTTTAGGGAACACTTTGGAGATGACACGTTTTTACTGAAACACCCTGTAGATCTCCCACATAGCGTCGTGGCTATTCATTGTCCAAGCTGGTAGGAAGCAATGTCTTTCACCGTACCCGATTCTATTTCATATTCTTTACTTGTATCTCCTTTATGTCACCCCTTGTATAACATAAAACTGCTTGTGTTCGGAGATTGTTTGGACTACTCGCAGGGTACTGATGGACGCCTCGTTTAACATTGAACCATCTTTGAAGATGGGGATTTGGCCTAGTGGTTAAGGCGTGCTGGCGCACAAACTGTTAATGTCGTCTAAACCAGTGTACCCAGTGAAGTTAGGATGGTTAGCAGTGACCGTTAGGGTCAGGACTAGGTTGAGGATTAGGGGAGGGGTCAGTGACAAGGATTGAGGGTCAGGGTTTGGGTTAGGCCTAGGGGCTTGGGCTAGGAATTAGCGTGTACGATCAGGACTGGACGACATTCACCCATTCAGCCGTGCTGGCGATTGATGCCTCATGCGAGGGCCCGTGGGTTCGAATTTGGTAGGAAGCAATGTAAGAAGCTGGTAGGAAGCAATGTCTTTCACCTTAGAAACCCGATTTCTATTTCATATTCTTTACTTGTATCTCCTTTTATGTGACCCCTCGCATAACATAAACCTGTATGGGTTCTGAGATTGTTTGGACTATTCGCAGGGTACGTGTTACGACCGTAGTTTAGTTTGCCAACGGAATTTGTGAGTTTATGTATTGTTTCAGATCTCCGAATTGAAAAACTGCACAATAATTAACTGATTATGTAACTTTATTCAATGAACAATGCAAGTCCCAGATGAAGGTTTCAGAGGCGATAACGGGTACAGCCGGCTCCAAATGACGGGATTTTAGGTAGTGATGGATGCAGCATGGCGAGTTTTATGGTCGCTCCCGGCCCGATTTTTCAAAATTGAAATAACTAATTAGCAAATGCTTAATTAGTGGCCTGAAAAAGGTCAAAACAGAAAATTGAATAATTTTTGCTGTTTTCCTCTGAAATTCAAAAATCGGGGCTCGAACGGCCTTAGAAGTTTTTTCCAGATCATATTCTAAATCAGATTGACCATCGATCCACGCACAAAAAAGACATCGCTTGGTTTGAATATTTGGAACTGACTTTATCATTGGACCCAAGAACAGAGCTTTGTCATGTTTGTACATGAGAATGGGAACCGATGGTAGCTAACTTTTGAACGGTTGGATTTACACCCCATAAATGTATTACCAATAGATAGAAACACGGTGCGTTGGAAGCAGACAAACATGTTTTTAATTGTTTTATGTATGGTAATACGAAATGACATACAGTAATTATGTAAATTAACACAAAACGGGCCAAAATACATAAAAATGCCATTTCTAATTACGTGACCAGTTAAAAACTACAAAAAACTTTTTTTTCTCGAATAAGAGGCACCGTGTTTCTATCTGTTTGTAGTACATTTATTAGGTACAAATCCAACCGTTCAAAAGTTACTTGTACATCCGGTTTCATTCTCCTGTACAAAGTTCAGTTGTTGGGGCCAACGATAACGTTTAAAAAGCGTGTAAAAAATTTCCTCAAGTGGGATTGATGGGGATTTTTACTATGTGATTGGGGAGTCTTCAACAGACATATAGTGACACAAGTTTCATGTATATCTTATTTTTTTCCGGGCTTAACCCTTCTCCTATCAGTCTGTTTATCTTCATTCAGACTTTGCACGTTTGTCCTCGTTGCCCCGAATGACAAGTCAAATTCATACACGATCTGAAAGTGTAATGAAAATATAATAAAACATGCATATCATAAGAACCGAAAGCTTCCATGTTTGTACGAGATCTGTTTATATTTATTACTTTGACACGTGTTATGCATCTTATTTGCATTTTGTTTAGGTAAGCATTTAGAATATGCTATTTGGCAGGTTTAAATTATGAGGAGCCGAGAGCTCGACGCAGACGCCTTACGGCTACCGACACTGCTAGAGCGACCCCAAACCAAGGTAGGCAAACGTATGAATTTACCGATTTTGACTACTCCTGCCCATCTCTTGAGTTTTGGCTTGTGATGAAAATGTGTACATTTTGAAGATAATGCATGTCATTCAGCCTGAATGTGGCGTACGGTATTATTGAGCCACAAATTAAATTTGTGAACGTCCAAAAGTTTAGTGTACTCCAAATCCAAAATGCTGGAGAAGATGCATTCAGAACTAGCGTTAAACTTTCCGGACATATAATAGATACATGTACAGTAGTGTGCAAAACTATTAGAACACTTGGCAAATCTTAAAAAAACTGATGTTTTATTTGGTCCGAGAGCCTGGGTTTCACTTTCCTGCCACTGAAAAAGGTAAAGGCAAAGGTACTGAGAATCTTTCACCTACGAATTTATCAGTCCCGTTTTATTTCACATTATACATGTACTCTAATATTTGTTATGCCCCCCCCCCTTGGCAGCAGTCACAGCAGCGCATCTTTCTGGAATTGTGTCTACGTATGATTCGTTGACGCATGCGGCAAATGCTTTGTTATTTTCCGCCGCACTGTACGCAAACAAAGGTTTTGGTGCATGCGTCGCCCTATCGCATGCGAATCGCGTCAACACTAGAAGCGATTCGCAAAGCGATTTGGCATCGCACGCGAATCGCTTTTGTTTGGGAGGCATTGCGGCATGAAATGACAAAGAACCGTCGCATGCGTTGTGCGAATCGCGTGTAGTGTATACCCACCCTTAACGCATGCGCCAAATACTTTGAAAACCTTTGTTCCTGTGCAGAGCGGCGGAAAATAACAAAGCCTTTGCAGCATGCGTCAACGCATCGCGTTCGGAGTGTCCCTACTAGCCAAGCGCACATTTGCGACAAAACTCAATGCGTTAGGGGTGTTTTTAAAGTCGACTGACCCAACGCTGTAGACTCGTCATTGAGCCGGTGTTCAGTACACTCCTCTCGCAGTGTTTTGTTTCGCTCCGTACGTACGCTTCACAAACCACTGCTTCGAATAGCCGGGATCCTGTGCAGAGCGGCGGAAAATAACAAAGCCTTTGCAGCATGCGTCAACGCATCGCGTTCGGAGTGTCCCTACTTAGGGTGGCTACACACCTAACGCGATTCGTTGACGTATGCGACAACGCCTTTGTTATTTTCCGCCGCACTGCACGCAAACAATTGCGTTGACGCATGCGTCGTCCAATCGCATGCGAATCGCGTTAGGTGTGTTCCTACCCTTAGCCAAGCGCACATTTGCGACAAAACTCAATGCGTTAGGGGTGTTTTTAAAGTCGACTGACCCAGCGCTGTAGACTCGTCGCTGAGCCGGTGTTCAGTCGATTTTAAAAGACACCCCTAACGCATTGAGTTTTGCCGCAAATGTGCGCTTGGCTTTAGGCTGGGTGCGCACTACAGGGTGGGCCAAAAAAAAGCGCAACATGGGGAGCCCAATTTTGGTCTGGAGACCAGGTTGTATGATGTCCATTTCAAACCCAGTAATAACCTGATAACAAGTAGGTCAGGGTAGGATTAGTCATCAACAGGTCTAAGCCTTCCAAAACCCTTTTTACACGGTGCTGGTTCGAGGAAACCTACCTCCACCCTCCTCGGGCGTGTTCGGTTCAGGATCGATTGATCGCTTTTACACGGTGCGGGTTACCCAACCCGCCTCGATCTAGTTCGAGGTCGGTTCGTTCAAATACGTGCCACCAGATGGCGTGTATCAACATTTACAGTTATCGCAAGTAAGAAATATCCAAAAAATAATCACTTAAAATCGATAAACAATGCTTCTAACAACATGAGCAATGCTTGAGAAATCTCCTGCGTGATTTCTTCACACGTAACTTACAGCAATGCGCCAGTGATGCCATTCATATGTGGCGTGCTTAATCCCGCACGAGGCCGGTGGAGGTCGGTTCGCTTTTACACGAGAGAATAACCAGCCTGAACCTACCTCCACCTTCCCGAGACTCACGCGGCGAACTGAACTGGCCCGAGGAAGGTGGAGGTCAGTTGTTTCGCTTTTACACGGGGAAAAATAACCGAACCCTCCTCGATCTATAGTCTCGATATGGAACGCACCGGCACCGTGTAAAAAGGGCTCAAGAGACCGAGTGTCCTTTTCAAACTTTTACCAAGCCTATTTTGGATGATGCAATGAATGAGTGACAACTGCCCTGTTACGTAAATACTAGCCGTGGTTACACTACATGTACATAAAAATACCCGTGTTTTTCCAGACCCGTGTCAAACCCGTGTGTACGAAAATCCCGGCGAGAGGTCACACTGTACATTGTAGTTAAGTAGCCCGGCGACAGTTGCGCTGCAAACATTAGCCCTTGTTACACTACATAAAAAACCCGTGTCGAACCCGGGTTTTTTTTGTCCACACCTGTTAAAAACGCGGTGTAATAATCCCCTCCGAGCTCGAACTGTTTTTGAAGGGCTTAATTTAGGTCCCCGTCACAAAATTTGAGTACTGTTCACGGGCACCGCGCCTCAGGAGGGATTTTTCAGAGCCGGGCTAGACCCGGGTGTCAAAAAACCCGGGGATTTCTACGTAGTGTAACCACGGCTATTGACTCTTCGGTCATTTCTGAATTGGCACACATTGTCGGAGGCGCGAAAACGACGTCACCTAATGGCTGCGCCATCTGTCGCCGTGCGAAGAACCAACGAAAACACGGGGATCTCAAAAACGGCGAGATTGCCGTGACTCAGAAACCCGTGTTTTTCAGACACGGGTTTCTTGAAGCCCGGCAATTTATAGGTGTGCCCGCGAAAAACCCGGAGATTTTATGTAGTGTAACCACGGCTAATGACAAATTTAATAATTGATTCATGACAGTTTTTGAACTTGAAATGTCAGGCGACAACTGGGCCAGTGCCCGCATTCCATTTTTGAATGAAATACCATTCCCTCATACCCCCGTCACACTTAGTTCGAATCAGCAGGAATCAAGCAGAACCAGCCGGAATGAGAAAGTTTGCAAAATTCGAGCTGGATTCGGGAGAGCTTTGAAGGATACTTGGAATGCACCTCGATAATTTCGAACATGTCCAAGACATTCAGACAGACCACAGGAATGGGCCGGAACATTAGGAATGCAGTCAGAATCCAGTCAGAATTTTTAGAATGTTCTTCGAATGTCCAGGAATGAACTACGAATTATCATTCCAACGGCATTCCTGCTCATTCTGCCTCTAGTATGGCGGGGGTATAATAAGGATTATTGGGCTCATAATGGCCTGGTCACTTTCTAGTAAAACCTGGTCCCCCTCGGAGATTTAAAAGGTAGATGTTGCGCTTTTTTGGGCCACCCTGTAGAAGCGATTCGCCAAGCGATTTGGAATCGCACGCGAATCGCTTTTGTTTGGGAGGCATTGCGGCATGAAATAACAAAGAACTATCGCATGCGTTGGGCGAATCGCGTGTGTATACCCACCCTTAACCAGCCGCACACCAGGCGAAATACGAATGGACGTCTAGGGTAGCTCTCGTGAACATGACTTTAATGAGACAGAAATAAAAAAACATTGCATTGTTCATTTGGGTCGGAAAGCTATTATAGTGTCACAGTGCTTTCTCATGTTGACAAGGCACTTGGGGCCGTATTCATAAAGGGTAATCATCGCGCGACACACGAGGTCAGGCGTGTCCACACGATCATACATTTGTTCAAAACATCATCATACATTTGTACGATGATGTTCACTCATGGACAGATGTTTGATTGTGTAGGCTGTTTTCCCAACAAACGTGAACAACAACCAACATGTATGATGATGTTCAAATTTTTAAGGCCCGTCTACACGATCATACATTTGTTCAAAACATCGTCATACATCTGTATGATGATGTTCATGGACAAATGTATGATCGTGTGGACTATTTTCCCAACAAACTTGAACATGTATGATGATGTTCAAATTTTTAGTTGCATGTTTCATCTTGCCAACAAATGCCCAACATCCCAAAAAAAGTGTATGATGATGTTCATGGACAAATGTATGATCGTGTGGACGGTTTTCCCAACAAACTTGAACAGCATCCAACATTATCCTTTCTATAATAATAATAATAATGTTAGTTCTTATATAGCGCATTTCCAGTTGACCTGCTCAATGCGCTTTAGGCTACATTATTACCCCAGCTATAGGTCTGTTCATTCCAATTAACTTTCTCCACCCCCGGGGAGTATTACAGTCCCGGCAGCTGATTTCAGCGCTCTTGGACTAACATTCACATAGACCATCACCACCAGCCAGGTACCCCTTTTACACCTGGGTGGGGTGAAGCAAGTGAGGCAAAGTGACTTGCTCAAGGTCACAAGCGAGCGTGTTTTTTTCTTGGTCAGCACTGGGAATCGAACCCGGTGTAATGTTTTTCGCTGCCCCCCGTTTGCCAGTGCCTCCCAACGAAAGATTGACGGAATAAGCCGCGACGTGACAATGGGGGAGGCACTGATCAACATGTCTTTCTGTATTTGAGTGTCCGCCGAACAATAAAGCGGGCATTGTCATACGGGGGGGATTCTCATA
>NMRB01001026.1:125233-143516 GCA_002633025.1 Notospermus geniculatus | reverse complement strand
GGGGGGGGGGGGGGGCATTCTCAGACATTACACCTGGACCCTCTGATCAGAAGTCCGTCTCGCTAACCACTAACCACTACACCACTACACCACGCCGCTCCACATACTTCATCATACAAATGTCCATGAATGTTGGACTGTAGATCGAAATCCACAACAAACTTGAACATCATCATACAAGTTTATGATGCTGTTTTGAACAATGTATGCGAGCGTGTACACAATGTTTTGAACAATGTATGCGAACAATGTACATGAACACGGAGGCGAACAAAGCTTTCATGGGAATGAATCCTTTGTGAAGCCATTGTTCGCCTGCGTGTTCGTGTCGCGTGGGCCTCGATGTAAACTCGGCCGAAGGGACGCATGAATAAATCGTCGCGGGTAAACAGATTAGCCGACCCCGACAAATCGATACGACAAATCTGATACGACTCTGTCGTACGACAAAATCGGCTCGTGTAAATACATGTAGGGCTTTAGACGCATGTAACTTCACTAAATGCACAATTTTCCACTATGCATTTGACGAAGTTACACGCGTCTAGGTCTCAAATACCCTTTTTTAATTTGGCCCTTGAATTCAATAAATTTTGAAACACTAAAATTTACTGCCTTGTTTACGCCAACATCGTTATGGAAGTGCAAATTACATGTATATGGATTTAGATGAGATGACTGACGAAGTCACATCCCTGCATCCATATTTCACCCGCACTGCATAATGAGACCGATACTGCACCAAGTGAGAAATTTACATAATTTATTAATATTATATTATTTGCATAATAATTACGTCATGAATTTGAATTCGTACCAGACAAATTCATCATTCACCTACTCAGGTATTCATTGGATGAAATGAAATGGCGACAGTCATGAATATGTTAAACACACATCTGCTGTTTATTGATGGTATAATTGTATTCCATCTCGCAAATGAGTGACTATGCTGATGTACATGTACAGTGAGTACTTAGTTAACTGGTTCTGGCTGAAAAAATTTTTAAGTCCATGAAAGGGGTCCAGAACAGGAGAAATTAGACCAAGTCGTTTTGTGGTGGTCTGCCCTAATACATCCTGAGAAATCAGGGCCCATATTTTCAAAGCTGTTTTAACGCTAAAATGCATTTTAGTCCAGCACTTGCATGCTTAAGCATGCAAGTGCTGGACTAAATTGCATTTTAGCGTTAAAACAGCTTTGAAAATATGGGCCAAGGGGTTCTTAGTGCTCGCTCCCTTCGTCACCGCACACAAACCCCTGAGAGAATCCGCCTGATTCGGTGGAGTATCAAAGCCATTCCAGCAAATGTTCATCCCCACCATCTCATCCCAAGTAGGCCGGTGATTGATACACATGAACCAGGGTTGAACAAAGCTGACCCAGCAGGTCAACATGAAATAAACTCTTGTTTCGCGACGTGTGGCCTGAGCATGATACACATTCTGTGCGATGAATGTAGGATAGGCTGAACTCAACTTAGGTTGAAGCCAGCGGTGTGGAATAGGTTTATCGTCGGAATAAACCATGTCAGCTGCTTGGCTGCGAATATTACAAGGGCTGTTATACATGTATACGTGTAACTGATCTCTAGTTAGGTTGAGTTGGGGAAGTTCAGCATTGTCATGACTGTGTTGTGCGTGACACTACGATACAATCTACATGTAACGCCTGTCATCTTAAGGTGACTCAGAATGGCGTTCGCTGATTGGCCGCAGAATTTTCTTCTGCGGCAACCAGTTCAGCCAGTAGCGCGAATTGTGTCGGGGCTTTGTATGGAAAGACGTAGGAAAGACAGGAAAAGACCTTATAAGTCAGGGTGGTCCTAATAGGGTCATTGATTTGGGAAGTTTGATTAAGGGGGCGGTAGTGGAAACATACAGCGCCGTTTTAGTGCGGCGGTCGAAGGTTGAACCGTCTTATTTATGAATAACCATGTATTGTTAATAAAATTAGGCGTGAAGGACAAGCTGATCATGGTTCGTTGCCAAAACCTACACTCTTTCAAAAATATTGTCCAGCACAATGCTTTTGTACACCCGGTGCGTCCGTGCGCATAGGCCTATTTTAATGACAATAAGGAGGTTACTTTAATAGCCCGCGTATTTCGAAAAGCGTAGGCGTGTTTAGGCCAAAATATGAAAATTTTGGGAAGACTTTTCTCGTCCATCAGGCATCGCACTTCAGTGGTTTCTTTTCATTTGGCAGCAGTATATTTGTGCGCAGGGCGCGACGTTGAGATTTTTTCACTATTCAACAGGATTCGGGAGATATTCAAAAAGTTCATTTTTGACCAATTTTTGGCACAAATTACATAATTATCATTACTAAGAATTAGAATTTGCAAATTATCTCAACGTCGGCACCTGCACATATGTATTCCCCAACATTTTGTGGTAAAACGCCAGGTCCCAGTCGCCTTGTTGCCGAGAAATCTATGACGAAAAAGTCAAATGGGGCTCTCATTGTTTGCTTAATTAGCTGATTAATGAAAGATGAAAGCACATCGTTTACAATTCAGATGTGTAGAACAAGAGTAGCAATTTCATAGAAATACATGAAATCGATGCTACCTTTTTGCTTGAAGAAAATATGAATTGTTTTCAGTCGCCATTTGCAGTGCGCTTCCTTATGGCTACCGCCCCTTAAATGATGTTGATTGCTGGTGATGTTTGTGGTTGGTTTCTTTATGATTGAAAGGTTTTTGCAGTTGTGTAATTCTGTTAAAGAGTTTAATGGGCGTTTCCTCAAATGTAGAGTGTATTGGCTCTCTCTGTACCAATCCTTGCCTTTCAAGTGAAAAAGATGTTGAAACGAAATACATGTTGTACTGGAAGCAGTGGAAATTTGAAGTCACAGAACATGATGGAACTTTCCCAGGCCCTACTGATGATGCCTATGGCATCATCAGTAGGGCCTGGGCTGATGTAGCTACTGAGTCTGCTCAAAAGTCATTTCAAGTTGCGGGCCTGACCCCACAACCTGATGGGCACTATCGAGAATTGGTACAGTATGATGTACTTCTTGGTGACCTGAGTTGTCACATGACGAGGATGATGATGTACAGTCCTGTTAAAAAGTAAAAAGACAGCTAATATCTCGGCTAATATCGAAGGTTTCAACCTCGACATGTGTTATGTTATGCCCTATAATGCTGTTGAAAGGATCACATTCGAAGTTGAGGGTTTGTGACAAAATATCACTAAAATATCATGAAAATACGGGAGAATCCAACTTACCTCGACGCGAGTCCATGTCATAAAAGTTCTCATAATGCCGTAATATAGAGGGGTAGCGTAGTGGTAATGGGACAGCTTGTATTATACCTAAGCTGTTCCATCTACCATATGCTACCCCTATTATATTATGATATTTGTAGAACTTACAAGATTTTTATTACCTGGACTCGCGTCGAGGTAAGTTGGATTCTCCCGTATCAATCTAAAAAAAAACTCATTTTTTCAAAATTTGGAATTTTTCATTTAAAATCAGCGTGATATCATTCACCAGGCGATCCTATGATTTCCTGCGAAGAAACTTTTTAAAAATCATTTCTCATTTTCCAGATATAGGCTATCAGAATACCATCAGTTTTTATGAATTTGATATTTTGCAAAATTCGATAGACTCTGTATTTTTCCCTCGTCAACAGTCACTCATCATGATAACAAAATAGTTCATGCTGATTATTCCATCATTTTTACTTCAATAGACAGAGAATTTAACGAAAATCTTAAAATGCCCCAAAAATATAGGGGTCAAGTCTGGTATAGCGGGCCAAGCCATGGGAAGTGACACTTCTCCATACATTGCCGCTTATTCCGTGTACACACATGTACACGCTCAGTGCACTTCCCACGACTTGGCCCGCTATACCATACTTGAGCCAAATATAGCATGTTTTTCTAATGATATTTTGATATTTCTTGAAAACGAAAAGAGAGTTTTTGAAACTTTTTTCGCAGAATTTCTTAGAAATCATCAGGGAATAATATCAAGCTAAGTTTGAAATGAAAATTGGGGATTCTAAAATTTGTGTTTTTTCTTGATATTTTGAAATTCAAATATTTTCATGAGAATTTGCCACAAATCCTCAATTTGGTATGTCAGCATTTAAGCAGCATATTTTTGTTGATAAAAATGCCAAGCTTACCCATAAATGACCATTGGCATCTCAGCAGAATAGGAAACATCACTGTCTTTTTATTTTTTAAAGGGCCTGTCACACTGAAGTACTAGTAGTTCTCAAAACGTCCTGCCCCGTCTTAAAAAATCGTAAAACGGGCTAGAACGTGTAACCCTTGGCAATATAATGCCTCGCCGATGTTCTGGAGCGCCCTTCCCGTCCATGAAGTTCGTAAAAAGACTGTAAAAAGTTGCCACTACGTCCACTACGTTCGAACACAGTTTGAGCCCGCTCGGCAAAATTTTTAAGAACGTACTCAATCTCGTACCCAGAGTTCAATGCCACATTAAACTCTGGAAAGGGCTAGACCGGTACTACTTTTCCATAGTGTAAATGCATTGTTGGTGGCGGATGAATTTCTGACCGTTGCACAGCGAATTGCGTAGGGATTCGAAAGAGTTCGTTGTTTTTTCCATAATAAAACATAAATACCCAACGGAATGTTAAAATAATAGTAATTTTACAAATACTGGAACAAATTCTAATTTTCGGTATGATTATTTTATCAACTAATTTGTAAAATCGATGAGCACAAGAATCTTGTGCTGGGTTCCAGCCCTTTTCAGAGGTCTGAGCCGAGGAACGATGGTGGCGACCTCTTCAGATTGGAACGTACTGAGAACTAGCTCAGTGTGATTGGGGCATTAGAGATGGTGACACCATTTGCTGGTCACCGACAAGAAAATATTGTTTCTCGTTTATATAGACATTTACTCCCTCCCCCTCCTCGCAAAAATGTAGGCTACCATTTTTATCTGACTATTTTCCCTTATTTTTCAGGGTTCGCCATGGGGACCTATACCCCTCTAGTGTTTTTGTTTCTAAGCGCTGTGATTGCAGCTGCTCATGCTGGTAAGTATTAAGCCCTGTTTCCACAAGAGCGATTTTGCGGCGAGCGGTGCGGTTTTCACAGGCATTGGGACAATCAACAGGCCATGTCTCGAAGGATTATCCAAACCCCTGTGAAAAACGCACCGCTCGCCGCAAACCGCAGCGGAAACAGTTGTGACAGGAATCAATGTCGAACCAAGTCTGCAAAATTGTTTGAAAACTTAAATTTTGACAATTGGTTATAAATGAATTAACTCCATCGTAATTTGTCAAAATGAACAATTCTTTCACAGAACGGGAGCATAAAGGTTGTAGCTAAAACATTTCGTTGAAATCAATTAGTTACGTTTTGTCATGAATATGTTAGGACGCTTGTTTTGAAATAAAGTCGGCATAGGTAGCCCCCCCCCCCGCCTTAAACTCCCTTTATGCCGTGTCACACTGTCCCGAACTTAGACACCGGGCCCATCATAAAACCTTGCTAGGCTTAGTTACTTACTAAAGTGCCAAGTTTGTATATGCCAATGTACACAACTAGCAACTAACTAAGCTAGCAAGGTTTTATGAATATGGGCCCTGATGGCCAAACGAATATGGAATTTTGAATTTTGCGTGAAGATGCCCCGAAGTCAACTTCCAGAATCTTGCAAATTTTCGATCCCAACCGGGGTCTTCTTCAGGCCCCGTATTCATAAAACTACTTAAGTCTAAGTGTGATACTTATCTTTTGTGTTGAACAAAGGATAAGTGTCATACTTAGACTTAAGTAGTTTTATGAATACGGGGCTTGGCTGGCACTTATCAGTAAGATTTCCAAAAGTTTCCATTAATTCGTATGGCCATCGGGTGTCAACTTCGGGACAGTGTGACACGGGCATTATGAATACGGCCCTATATCTCTATTTTCTGTCGATTTAGGTTGGAATATCGGAGGATATACCCAGCGATACGGAGATTGTTACGGCCATGACATCAAACATATTGTCAGGACCAACCTCGGAGTGTGCAAGCACCAATGCGACATTAGGAGAAACTGCGCGACGTTCTTGTTTGTGGCGAGGGGACGAAATAGCTATTGTTGGCTAAAAAATTACGTATGTCCCCGTTTGTCCGCCACTAACCACAGAGAATACCACTTCTACAACAAACGTAAGTAGAGGTACCGCTAGGGCCGTTTAGACCACAGGCAAAATCCACATGCGATACGATCGAATCCGATTGTGGTTCAAAACTCTTGCGTGTAAACGCTACCCAATGCGGTCTAATGTGGATTTAATATGGTCCGGAATCCACATTGGACCGCATTGGACCACAGTACGACCACATTCAAATCACGTCTAAACGAAAATGAGACCCGATGCGGGTCGATCGGATTCAATTGGATTGAATCTGAATGTGTTTTTTGTCTTGTCGTCTAAACGGCCCTAATGTGTATGGCCTTTTTTAAAGGGAGCCTCCATTCATTGTAAACTTCTGAATTTTTATCAATCCATGGAGACTATTGCCATGAATTGTGATGTCATTGTGTCCATCGGCTGGAGACCTTTATTGTAGTGCTCGTACTGTGCTAGCCCGGGTGTGCTAGTACCTAATTGGTTATACATGTAGGCCTACATGTAGGCACTTCCATAAATATGCATTGAATACATGACATCACATGTGCTGTGCAGTGGCCCCTTGGAATGCAATAAAATGCTTAAAATGATGAGTTTGCTGATTTGAAAAAATATGACATGTTGCAGATATCAATGAATTTGAATGTATTAACGATATTTCAAAAATTTAAAATTTTACACAGTGAATGGAGTCTCCCTTTAATAAGCCAGACGCGCAAGTCGAATAATTAATGCTCAACCATATTTGGCAGATGCCCGGTTGCTCCATCTGGTGCTCTGGTTGCTCAGGTGTGGCTTACATGAGCTGATCCAATAAAGATGGCCTCTGCCATCTTTACAAAATACATACGATAGATAGATAGATAGATAGATAGATATGTGCTTTATTTGACCAAATCAAGTAAGTAACATAAAAGATAATTGTGCAAACATAATGGAGACTGATGCGGGTCGATCGGATCCAATTGGATTGAATGTGAATGTGTTTTTGTCTTGTCGTCTAAACGGCCCTAAAGCGGGTGATCCACTCTCGCGATTTTGGCTTGAGACGGGGTTGCGTTCCCTTGCGATTACCTTATAAGGACTTCCGATTGCCATATAAGGTGATCGCAAGGGAACGCAACCCCGTCTCAGGCCAAGATCGCGACAGTGAATTCGCCGCTTAATGTGTATGGCCTTTTTTAAAGGGAGACTCCATTCATTGTAAACTTTTGAATTTTTATCAATCCATGGAGACTATTGCCATGAATTGTGATGTCATTGTGTCCATCGGCTGGAGACCTTTATTGTAGTCTCGTACTGTGCTAGCCCGGGTGTGCTAGTACCTAATTGGTTATAGGCCTACATGTAGGCACTTCCATAAATATGCATTGAACACATGACATCACATGTGCTGTGCAGTGGCCCCTTGGAATGCAATAAAATGCTTAAAATGATGAGTTTGCTGATTTGAAAAAAATATGACATGTTGCAGATAGGCCTATCAATGAATTTGAATGTATTAACGATATTTCAAAAATTTAAAATTTTACACAGTGAATGGAGTCTCCCTTTAATAAGCCAGACGCGCAAGTCGAATAATTAATGCTCAACCCTATTTGGCAGATGCCCGGTTGCTCCATCTGGTGCTCTGGTTGCTCAGGTGTGGCTTACATGAGCTGATCCAATAAAGATGGCCTCTGCCATCTTTACAAAATACATACGATAGATAGATAGATACAGTAAACTCGAGTTTAAACCACCGGTTCATTGTGCCTTGCCACGGTGCATGCATCGCCTATGGCAAGCCGTTTGTCCAGTAATTCAAAAACCAAGTTTTTTACTGAAAAACTTAGTTTTTTTCGATAGAAATTAGGTTTTTTAAAGAATAACTTATTCTTTTTCGAAATAACTTAGTTTCTTTCAATAGAAACTTAGTTTCTTTAAAAAGACTAAGTTATTTCCATAGAAACTTAGTTTTTATGCATAAAAACTTAGTTTTATCCATAACAACTTATATGTAGTCATTTTGAAAATATCTAGTTTCTTTCGATAAAAACCTAGTTTTTTTAAAAAGACTAAGTTGTTATGAATAAAACATCTATTTTTGATAAAAGCTAAGTTTTTCAGTAAAAAGCGTGGTTTTTTGAATTACTCGGAAAACGGCTTGCCATAATCGCCGGTCGGAAATATACTTGCGATGATAGTCCCATCGCAATCGCAAGCTCTTCGCAGCGTGCACTGATCCGATGCAAAGCGTCCGACTCAATGTTTTGTTGGTCTGATCAGTCGTCCATTGCAGGAGGCGTGACGTAGGATTTCATAGGGGTAATCATATAAACCTGGTTTTCAATAGGTGTGTTATCTTTCGTCATCGAGAAAGGACCGCAATCAGCAGTCGAAAATGACTCCCGTTCAAAATCACCGCCATGCAAGGCCGGCTACGTCCCAGTAAGATGCGAAACATCAAATGATGCGGCGGCGGATGGGTCTATCATAGGACCGGACGGCACTTGTGTTGCATACAAACGGGAATATGTACCTAATTTGACTGTGTCGGTAAGAATCATTTTATAAGCAAGCCACGAAGAATCATGGTCATTGAAGCATGCAGCACAGTACCCTCACTCTCAGTGGTTCCTGTCAAAATATGGTTACGCCAGCGAACACTACTGGCGTGATGGATCAATGAACACCAAAAATAGACAGGCGTGCGAAAAATGTAATTTTTCACCAAAAAACCAGTTTTCAAGCTCTGTGTAGGCCTATCGCTTACTATCCATCCAAACAGGGATTTGGGGTGAAAATTTAGTTCTACACTTTTCGCATGCCTATCTATTTTTGGTGGAATCAATGGTTAGCTTTAGCAAACATCTAGCCCAGCTAAACACTGGCACAACACACCTATAAATCGGCCGTACAAAGAGCAACATTGGACGGTAGTTTTCAAATAGACCAATGACAGGCCGTTAGGGGTGAAGCCATGGTGATCAGTTAAAGAGGCACGGTATGAAATCTCTAACCGGTATTTTGACAGATAAGATAAGATAAGATAAGATATTTTATTACACTCTAACCTTACATAGGTACATAGAGGGGGAGATAAAATTCACTTAATATTTACATATCATTTTACATAAGAATTTTGCATAAAATTGTGACAATTATTCATAACAGCTATATTGTGGCAGTTTTACATAACATTGTGGGAAAAAATAAAATTTGACAAATAATTTAATACAGTCAGGTTATTTCAGAGTTTCACATAAAATTAGACAAATAAATTATTAATTATTGCGGCCAAGCTATTCATCACAGTAGGACAGATACAGTTACATATTATTTTCTCATTTATCACATTTATTTATTTTCACATTTATCAAAGCAGTCTTATACCAAATATCACAGACAGTTCTCAGTCACGGATTTGATGACTGGAAAACATTCATGTGTAGATGTCGGAGGGTCAATGCATCTTGAAAGCGTGCTTAATAAACTTAGCAATACTAAAAATAACATTGTCTGAACAATTATTCAGCAGGGAATGTAGTAAGTTGGCATTAATCGTACGATCCCCAACAATGGGGGAGAGGTATTCATTGCGTAGATCACTGTGATCTGCCGACGTCGAGGGAGACACCTAGCGGCAGCAATACGAACTACAAAAAAACACATTACAAACGTACGTAGTACATTGGGTCCATTCGCCGACAACCCAGTTTCTCCCTGGTGTTGGAGAGTGGCGCGCACGGCGAAGGTGGCGCCGGCTGTCGAGAAAAAGTGGCAGTACCGGGTTAAACACTTTCTGATTGGCTCAAACAATCTTATTCGACTCCGGGTTCCCGCTCGTTTCAGAGCCGCCTTTTCTGTATCTACACTGGAGGAAAGGTCACATCGAGCCACCCAAATGCAGGAGATCTCAAAGCTAACCCATCAGTAACATGTCCGACTGGCACACAAATGTATGGCTGCAATTTCATAAATCCGTGAGTACATAATTGTCTAGACACACAATGCATGCCTTCATGTACATGTATACATGTATACACATGTGTACCATCTGATTCTCACCAGTCTATCTGTCCTGACGGTCATCTAACCTGGTTCGAATCCACCACATTTCCCGTTTCTGAGGTGGTGACAGCCTCAGCCAATCATCGGGGCGCGAAGGAAAATCGACGCGCCAATCAAAATCCGTGTTACACATTCGAGCGTGAAGAGCAAAGAAAGTGTCCAACGGTGATTTGTTTCGCAAGTTCTGATTGCTCGGAGGCGGGGTCAAGTAGGGGTTAGGTTCATTAAAAATTTATGCATTTTAACGGAAAAGATGACACGATTCGGACAAGGCTAAAGACGGAGTTCATACGGAGTCGATAGCCTTGTTTGGACAAGATGGACTGTACGTACAAAGTGTATCAGGAGCTTATTCTTCACTCTTTGTGGTTTGGTAGGAATCATCCGTAAACTGAAGAACAAACATTGCGTTCTCCGTTAATTATTTAGGCGTTCAATTTTCTGATTTTGATGATTTTGAATGGAAAAGACGAGTGAAAAGTGAAAAGTAAGTGGTTCATTTTGGCGGTGTAAAGAGACTTTAATCGAGGAAGATGGACGAATTCCATTCTGATTTATGTTTCACCAACATCTTTGAATCTAGCGAGGTGGTTGCGGTACCAGGTGAAAGGAAAGAATGTCCCTATGAAAACGACGAC
Organism: Notospermus geniculatus; assembly: GCA_002633025.1. Classification (NCBI taxonomy): domain Eukaryota; kingdom Metazoa; phylum Nemertea; class Pilidiophora; order Heteronemertea; family Lineidae; genus Notospermus; species Notospermus geniculatus. The sequence goes on along the minus strand of NMRB01001026.1, from coordinate 132,692 downwards.
ATGGGACGGACCTGTAGCAGTCTCAATCATTTTAATTTTTAGATGGAGGAACCTTGCTCCTTCTTCAGATGTGAACCCCACAAAACTGCCGGACGGTAGGATGCAGTGTGCCGTCACGAACTGCCCGGAGGCACAGTGTAAAGTGGAGGCACATTGTTTAAGTAAGAAATAATGTAACTCTACGAAAGCATTTTACTGCCATGGGAAAAATTATTTTTATCTCGTAATTACGAGATGTTATCTCGAAATTTCGAGATGTTATCTCCTAATTTCGAGAAAACTATCTCGTAATTACAAGATGTTATCTCGTAATTTCGAGATGTTATCTCGTAATTACGAGATGTTATCTCGTAATTTCGAGATAAAAAATATTTTTTTCATGGCACTAAAATGCTGTCGTATAACTCCGACCTGTCTGTTCGGAAATTACGGTTAACCCACAACGAAAACTTTATGGTTTGAAGCATCAGGTTAGAGCACGGGCATCTCGCCATTTTTAATGGTAAATGCATTGGCCACGCATTACAGGTGGGTGACCACATTGATCACGTCAAGAAAAGCGCGGTTACCGGCAGATATTTACAGTAGGGACCTTAATATTTCGTTCATTCTGCACTATATCTTCTTTCAGAGTCGGATACATTCTTTGTTCGGAAACGTAACCCAGCGAGTGAATCCAGTGTCCAAAGGTATATCTTCCTCGACACCAAGGAGCCGGTTTATTGGCCGGAGACGGCCACTGCCATAAAGTCATCAGCGAACACCGAGTTCCTTGAGTGCATATTTCAATGTCTGCAGGAAACAACCTGCCGCCATGTTATTTACTTCAAAAGCGTTGAGCTTTGTAATCTAATGGAGTGATTGGCGTGACACTCAAGACTGTACAGAGTTTAAAGAAGTCGTCCCGCTAACGGAAACATTAACGTTAACGTTTTTTTAGGAGAAGTCATTCCACTTCTCCCATTAAAGATAATGTATCATGACTTCAATGTTTGTAAACATGGCTGTTTACATTATGTTATTTTGGACTTTGAGGACATGCCAACCCACCAAACTGAATACTTTCGGTATCAAAAGAATTTCGTCTATTAGTTAGTGAACTATAGCAGCTGGATTGAATTGCAACCCTAGAGAAAACAAAGCGAATCACCTACTGTAACGTTACAATGTAGAAGAAATAAGTCCGGCCTCAACTGACTGCCGACGACGTGGAAATTTCATGGCATGACGTTTAGACGTCATCACCAGTTGTAGTTGACGCCGTGCTGCCAGCCAATTCACCTTAGCAACGAAAATCAACACGAATGTCTTTCTTCCAAACATGGCTTTACCTCGCTCCTCTCCGTGCATGTTTGTGCGAGTGGATGAAGAGGAGCGAGGTAAATCCCCTGTTTGAGAGGACAACTGTCATAGCCAATAGGAGCAGTCAGCAGCGCATATTGCCAACAGATGGCAGCAAAGTTCTAGCGGACCAATGTACAGGAAAATCTACGTGATTGCTGCTCGATCAACAATGCCTGGGTCCGCTATATGCATTGAATTGGGCCGTAGTGACACCTGTTGGTCAACTCACTGACAGCTCCTTTTGTTCGGTTAAGCCATTGATCAGCATGCTGTCCATTGCAGTAGACGTAGCGAAGGATTTCATGATGGACTTTATCATACCATTCATTTTGGTTTATTTTCTTTACACGCCGGCGGTCATATCCTCGTTTTCGATAGGTGAGGCAACTTTCGTCATCGAGACAGGACCACCATCTGGTACCCGCGGTGACTCGCCTTCAAAATCACCACCATGCAAGGCCGACTCGCGACCGACTGTGTCCCAGTCAGATGCGAAACATCAAATGACGCTGCGTCGGATGGGTCTCCACTGGGCGGCGCATTTCACCTCGGACACAAGTCCAAGGCAGCCATGTTGTTATCAACAAACCCACGTGACCGACCGTGGGACTATTTTCGCCGAATTTTGGCCTGCTAAGATATCCATCCTTATTTCCTGGATAAGTTGAGGCATATTATATATAAACTTACCGATATGTCACCCAATCTGCCAATTATTGATCAATAACGCAACGTTTTTGTGTGAACTATTTCGTTCATGCGCAGGGTGTGATGAGGCGGCCGCATCCAAACCACCAGAAACGCATTGAAATCGTCGCATTCAAGATAGCTGCCTTGGAATTGTGTCCGAGGGGAAATGCGAGTGTCTACGGAAATTGTCGAGCAGTTGCCTTTGGAAGTTCCAAATGCAAAATCACGGTGGAAATAACAGATGTCGAGATTTTGATCGCTTTTCTATCATTTAATATATAAATTGAAAAAATCGAGTCTGATATTTTGTGCTTTCTTCAGGTCGTCGATCTTGCTGTTGGTCGGATGAGTCGTATTCCGTGTCCTATTCCTTTATGTCCGTGTCCCCAATTTTGTCCTGCTGATAGTGTCAAGTTAGAAATTTTTTATCTGCAGCCAGTCAAAAAAAAGAAAAGTCAAAGATTATGTTTTAGCTGAGTAAGGAAATGTTTTTGCCTTTGCAGCGTCACCAATTGTCACTTACTCTAAACTCCCACTTACCTGTCCCATTCCTGAACTCGGAAAAAATGACCAAGTCCTAAGTTGAAGATACAGTAATGGGGTGGGGGTATGGACAGAAACAGTAATATCCTGTCCACTTACCTGTCCCACTCCCGAGCGTGGCAAAGAATGACAGCGTGCAATATCTTTTTTCAACTTAGGATTTGGTCATTTTTCCGAGTTTAGGAATGGGACAGGTAAGTGGGAGTTTAAACAGTACTCTTAAACAGTAAGGGCCGTATTCAATAAGGGTGTTTAGCTAAATCAGCGTACAAATTCTGCATTACACAGGTTATAGGCCTAGAAACTATTGTTCTACGTTCTGTAAGCTGCCTGATCCCTGGCATTTTACCCACACGATGATTACACGCGTCTAACATTCCTGCGTCTTAGTGTGCGAGGACAATAGAACGTGTTGGAAAAATTCTAGACAAGCCTTCCTGATCGTTCAACATTTCCTTCATGCTCTTTGACTTAGACGCAGGATAGTTAGACGCGTGTGATTATCCTGCGGGTAAACGCCTCTGCTGAACCACCGTACAGACATCAGACAATAGTTTTCTAGGCCTTTAACCTGTGTAATGCAGAATTTGTACGCTGATTAGGCCAAAACACCCTTAAACGTGCGATGATCACCCTTATTGAATACGGGCCTAAGTTTACAGTAGTTTAAACAGTACTCTAAAAAGTTCTGGAGGGGTCAGTGAAGTCCATGCTAATTGCTTGTTCTCAGTCCTCTTCAACTAAAAAGGCTACATTTCACCATCAGGGTCAGGGGCAGATAATCAAGTAATTTTCTTCAATCCAGTTACGGATTGATGACCAACTAGGGAATGCAATGTTCCCCACGACTCGCGTGGTGTTCTGTGTCACATACCTTAAATTGGTATGTTGCCGGCTCTAACGTTTTTTGGATCCGTTATGGCCGTTTGCTCAAGTCTGCCCTGCTGATACAGTCGAGTTAGAATTTATCTGCCGCCAGTAAAAAAGAAAAGTCGAAAGTTATTTTTCAGTTGAGTGAGGAAATAATTTGTGCATTTGTAGCGTCACCTAGATACAAAATTCAGCACGGGGTCAGTCGTGTGGACCAAGTCTATGCTTGTTCTCAATCCTTTTCAACTAAAAACGTTTCCTTTCACCATCGGGGTCAGGGGCAGATCATCTAATAATTGCCTATCCAGTGACGGATTCGTGGCCAACTAGGCCTAACTATGCTCCACACGACTCGCCTGGTGTTCTTCGTTACCTACCTTAAATTGGTAATTTGCCGGCTCTAACATTTTTTCAATCCGTTTTATGTCCGTGATGCTGTCAAATTTTATATCTGCAACCAGTAAAAAAATGCTAGTTCTCGATCCTCTCCAATAAAAAAACTTTCTTTCACCATCAGGATCAAGGGCAGACCATCCAATACCGTTTTTCTTTTAATTAACACATGTATCTTCATGTAAACTATTTAAATCCAGTTATGGGATAAATGACCAAACAAGGGAAAGCAATGCTCCTGGTGTTCTATGTTACATACCTTAAATTGGTAAGTTTCCGGCTCTAAAATTTTTTGGAATCCGTTTGTGTCCGTTTCCCCAATTCTGTCCTACTGATGTTGTCAATAGAAATTTTATATCTACAGCCAGTAAAAAAAGAAAAGTGTCAAATGTTAGTTTTCAGTTGAGTGAGGAAATATGCTCAGTGACATTTGTAGCATCATACTGTACCTTAAATTGGTAAGTTGCCGGCTCTAACATTATTTGGAATCCCTCTTTCTAATTCTTGATTTATGTCCTCCAAGTTTGTACAGCGTGGATGCCGTTGGCCTAGTGCTGGCTCGTCCGCCTTCAAGGGTCCCACTACCCAACTACTGAGTGTGTGGATGCCGTTGTTGGCCTATGTGCTGGCTCATCCGCCTTCAAGGGTCCCACTCCCCCACCCGTTGACTGATCTTCCGAGTGTGTGGATGCCGTTGGCCGCTGTGCTGGCTCGTCCGCCTTCAAGGGTCCCACTCCCGAGTGTGTGATGCCGTTGGCCAGTCTTAGACTGACTCATCGGCCTTATGACATTAGGGGTTCCACCACCCTAGCTCAGTCGCTCTTCTGCCCGATTCACAAAGTCCACGAATTCGGCCGTTTTTGCTAATCTCATACCCGATAGGCCAACCCCGAACAGCTCCTCCGCCCGAAGCCGTTGACCGTCTGGAGTTGGCCGAAGCCGACACATTTAACAGCAGCAGGAAAATGCTCTCCTCAGGGCCCGACCGAAACGTCTCATCCTCTTCCTAATTCTCCTCCCGAATCTTCCCAGTTGTCCTCCTCTTGGGCGCTCAGATGATGGCGGCGGTGGTGGTGTCGGAGGAGGTGACGGGGAACTCTCAACAAGACGTAGTCCATCGTCACTGCTGCCGTAAGGAACTGCCACATATTTAATGTCAGACTGCGATGATGGTGCACTGCTACTGGCAGTAGTGCTTGATTCTGCCTTTTCCTCAATCTCAGGTTGCGATGATGGTGGTTCGTCATCACTCTTGCTGCTTGGAGCAGCCACTTCCTCAGTCTCAGGTCGAGATGATGGTGGTTCGTCATCACTCTTGCTGCTTGGAGCAGCCACTTCCTCAGTCTCAGGTTGAGATGATGGTGGTTCGTCATCACTGTTGCTGCTTGGAGCAGCCACTTCCTCAGTCTCAGGTTGAGATGATGGTGGTTCGTCATCACTGTTGCTGCTTGGAGCAGCCACTTCCTCAGTCTCAGGTTGAGATGATGGTGGTTCGTCATCACTCTTGCTGCTTAGAGCAGCCACTTCCTCAGTCTCAGGTTGAGGTGATGATGGTTGTTCCTCATCACTATTGCTGCCTGGAGCTTCCACATAAGTCTCAATCTCAGGTTGAGACGATGGAGGTTCGTCATCATTGTTACTGCTTGAAGATGTCAGATAAATCTCAATTTCAAGCACAGATAATGGTGGTTCGTGGTCAGTGTTGCTGCTTGGAGCTGCCATTTCCTCAGTCACAGATTGAGATGATGATGGTTGTTCCTCATCACTCTTGGTGCCTGGAGCTGCCACAGAAGTCTCAAGTAGAGATAATGGTGGTTCGTGGTCACTGTTGCTGCTTTGAGCTGCCACATAAGTCTCAGGTTGAGATGATGGTGGTTCATCATCAATGCTGCTCCTTGGAGCTGCCATATAAGTCTCAGTCTCAGGCTGCTGAGACGATGTTGGTTGTTCGTCGTCATTGTTGCTGCTTTTAGCTGCCACATAAGTCTCAGTCTCAGGTTGAGATGATGATGGTTGTTCGTATTCGCTGCTGCTGCTTGAAGCTGCCAAAGTCTCTTGAGATGATGATGGTTGTTGTTTGTCATCACTGTTAGTGGTAGTGCTGCTGCGTGGAGCTGCCACATAAGTCTCAGTCTCAGGTTGAGATGATGGTGGTTCATCATCAATGCTGCTCCTTGGAGCTGCCATATAAGTCTCAGTCTCAGGCTGCTGAGACGATGTTGGTTGTTCGTCGTCATTGTTGCTGCTTTTAGCTGCCACATAAGTCTCAGTCTCAGGTTGAGATGATGATGGTTGTTCGTATTCGCTGCTGCTGCTTGAAGCTGCCAAAGTCTCTTGAGATGATGATGGTTGTTGTTTGTCATCACTGTTAGTGGTAGTGCTGCTGCGTGGAGCTGCCACATAAGTCTCAGTCTCAGGTTGAGATGATGGTTGTTCGTCAGCATTGCTGCTGCTTGGAGCTGCCATATAAGTCTCAGTCTCAGGCTGCTGAGACGATGTTGTTTGTTCAGCATCACTGTTCCTGCTTTGAGCTGCCACATAAGTCTCAGTGTCCGGTTGAGATGATGGTTGTTGTTTGTCATCACTGTTAGTGGTCCGCTCCGCCACATTCTTAATCGCAGGTTGAGACGATGGTTCATCACCGATACTGGCGCTTGGTGGACTGTAGTCACTCCTTGGGCTCGAATCTGCCGGATTTTTCTCAGGTGGATGTAAAAGTGATTCGCTGTTGCTTGGTGATTTGTAGTCACTACTACATGTACTAGTAGTACTGTAACTCATTATAGGTTTGCAGTGACTGCTGGTGCTCAATGCTAGGTCGTCGTCACTGCTGGTGCTTGGCAGTCCGCAGTAACTGCAGCAACTGACTGATGGTCCATTGTCACTGCTGGTGCTTGGCAGTCGGCAGTCACTGCTGGTGCTGACTGCCGGTCCATTGTCACTGCTGGTGCTTGGCTGTCCGCAGTCACTGCTGCTTCCGAGTGGTTCGTAGTTGCTGCAGCAGCTTGGTGGTTCATAGTCCCAACTGCAGCTCGGTCGTTGATAGCCACTGCTGCTGCACGCACCGCCTGGATGTTCATCGGCACGAATTTTGGAGGTGATTTTCCGCATTTGTGCTCGAGCTTCTAAACAAAAGATACCAGTGGTGCAAGTTTAACCAATGCTCATGATCAGATTTCCATCCCTTTGACCAAGTGTCCACGGCCGTAGCTAGGGAGGGATGGGGACACCTCTTTTTGCCTTTTTGGGCAAAAATATGCATGTTGAAATACATGTACACGGCATTCGGTGACATCTGGGGGTGGGGAGGGGGTCCCTATGTCCCTATGCTATTAACTACGGCCTAGCTGGACTGTCGGTGTGGTGCTGGGTTAGACTTAGAGAAGGAGCAATCATCATCTGATCATTATTTCTAGGGCGAGTCAAAGGGAAATTTGCTCAATATGGGGTTTGGCCTGCGCAACATACGCCCATCTCGAAATACCAAGGCCTACTGTCACTTCACCTTTGGACTACGATCTATAGAGCGTAGGCCGAAGTCGTGAGCGATATGGACTCTTGATGGTTCAAGATGATAGGCCAAGGGCGTATTCCTGAGGACGTTATGTTGAGGTTTCAA
>NMRB01001026.1:101344-120477 GCA_002633025.1 Notospermus geniculatus | reverse complement strand
AACACTGGGGACGAGGTTCCATTAAAAATATGTAAAAATGGGTTAATGACGTTTTCAAATTCAGTCGGTCAAAGTGTACATTTTGTGCTATTGACATTGATTTTGAAGCGGCAGATTTTGCAGAATACGCCTCCGAAGTTTGGCTGTCTAATGCATTTCCCTTTAAACTAACATCCTTCTTTCGCCTGTTTCTCAAAATGGTGCTTGATATTGAGGACCAACTGTCATGGCGTCCCAACTGAAGCCACGAACGGTCATGGTATTTGAAGCCTTCAGCACACTATCCTCACCCTCAGTGGTTCCTGGCTGGTTATACCAGTCGACCCGCAAAGGTCCTTTTCTACGGCAGATTTATTTTGCGCGCTGGAAAATAATAGGCGATCGGGGCCCTCGACGAGGCTTCTCGAGTACCTCATTGGAGAAATCGGATACTTCGCACAAAAGTGCATTTATCGACCGTTCAAATTCAACCACATAAACCATATATCAGTACGGTATTTAGCTAAGACAGTGATTTTCAACCTCTCAGACATGCGTGCATAAAACCACGGTTCGCATGTACATTCTTCTGTGTTAACAACCCGAATGACCTACGCAGAAGTTTCAAAATACTATTCCAAGAAAGTGTACGCACTTTGAAGAACGCCAGTTTTCGAGAAAAGCATAACGCAAGCTTCCTTTCGATCGAGAACTCGGTCATAACTGCACCTATTTCCGAGAAATTTTCGACAACTTTCGCAGAGAAACTTCCATCAACATTGTAAACATAAAGTCTGACAAATTAGTGAGTAATTAGTGATTGTTTTATAGCGTCTGCTATGCTGACGTCATAGCCTCGCTCTCGTTCACGGATTCAGCAGTTAGTACCGCTAAATACCACGGCCGTCGGGGCGTTGTTCAGACCTTTGCGGGTCAACTGATACGCCAACAAACACTGGCGGGATTGGCCGATGACACTGGGCGGCACTTTTCAAATGGACCAATAACAGGCCATTATTTGGGTGAAGCCATGGTGAACAGTTATACACCTTCTGATTTGCTCAAACAATCTAATTCGACTCAGGGTTTGTCCGCACTCGTTTCAGAGCCGCCTTTTCTGCATCTATACTGGAGGAAAGGTTACGTCGAGTCACCCAAATTCAGGAGAAATTCGGAAAGCTAACCCATCAGTAACATGTCCGACTGGCACACAAATGTATGGCTGCAATTTTTGGAACGGGTGAGTACATGTACATGTACATAATTGTCTACATATATGTAAAATGCATGCCTACGTGCACAAAGGAGCTTCTTCACTCGTTATTTGTGGATTGGTACGAATCATCCGTAAACTGACGAATGAACACTGCGTTCTCAGTGAACTTTTCACATTCACGTTCAATTTTCTGATTTTGATCATTTTGAATGGAAAAGACGCGAGAAAAATGAAAAGTGAGTGTCGTCCATTTAGTCGATGTCCAGAGGCTTTTATCGAGTAAGATGGACGAATTCCATTCTGGTTAGTCTCGCGCAACCAGCCCCTCGTTCATATTCCGAGGTCGTCAGACAGAGGATCTGGCAGAGAACAAAATTCTCATTGTAATTGGGTCAGTGACCTTATTCCGATGATTCAAAATAAGGAGAGCTTCGCTGATTGGCTAGTCACTACCAATGCATCATGGGTCTCAAAAGTTGGTGACGTAGGCTGTAGTTTTACTGTAGTAATACTGTAGTTTTACTCGCATGCTGCATGCTTTTTGCATTGATTGTGTTTTACTCGCATGCTGCATGCTTTTTGCATTGATTGTGCATGCATGCATGCATGCAGTGCAGTGTAGTTGTGTTCTACGTCATCGTCGGTAGCAATCTGAACGTCAGAGAACGATTCGTGCCAACATCGCAACTCTGACGTATATTGGACAGCGCCATATTGCTCCGTGAACTACTTTGATGAAGATCGGTTCGACAAGACTGTTCAAACTATCTATTTGAATGATCTAAGTCACCAATTAGGCATTGTGAATGTTGCTACATATAGAAAAATGAGTTGAAGCATGTTACCTTACCTGATGAAGGGTTAGTCACGCTATAACAGCACGTTGAACTTCTCAAGTGGTGAAGCTATGGCGGCCATTGTTGTTTTGTGATCGAGGTGGGGAGGGTGAAACAGTCACCTAATGCATACGAATTTTTCAATAAAAATCGTTGCAAAATGCACAGTTTAACCACTCAAACGTTTTTTGTATAAATATTTATTGCGAAATAACTCATTTTGTGCAAACACAACATCAGTTAAATAAAAAATTATAAGGAAACTATTTCTAGTCTGCGCAATGCTACAACCGCATCACTTCTGACCTGATCACCGACCATATGGTGGTCGAACTTAATCCGCTATATACGGACGAGGTGCTTATAATGGCTGCCCGAAGGTTGCCGAAAGCTTCCAAATCGAAGACGATTGCGTCGGTAGATTGTCCGCCATGATGGTTTTACAAGTCAAAGTAACCATATGGACCAGACTCTAAAATTGTTGGAAATTGCAAGAGTCTGGTGGCACGAGACTACATTCTGATTTATGTTTCACCAACATCTTTGAATCCAGCGAAGTGATCACGGTACACCGGTACCCTATGAAAACGGCAAGGGACTTGTAGCAGTCTCATTTTATTTTTTAGACGGAGGCACCTTGATCCTTCTTCAGCTGCGAAGCCCAGAAAACTGCCGGACGGTAGGATGCAGTGTGCCGTCACGAACTGCCCGGAGGAACGTTGTATAGTGGAGGCGCATTGTTTAAGTAAGAACAAATAAATGTAACTCCTGTCTGTTGGGAATAAATAACGCGTCTTGTTTTTCCCTCTCAGAATCTGTTAATTGAATCACGAGAGTTCTCATTCAATTTCGTCCTATTTTGGTGGAAGCAAGTCCGTGGCTTCTGGTTTCCAAATAAATACGACATGAACACGTCCTTTCCAGAGGACAGTTCGTCCCCCCCCCCCACGACGTAATCAACCCCACGCGCGTCGAACAACCGTTAAAAATTGTTCACTGCGAAAGAAGTGTCCCTCTCGCGCTGTAATAGTAAACATACAGAATGTACAGTCTACTTGTTGAAAGGTCAGGAAAACATCCGCGGGGGGCGACTGTGCTGGTAACATCAGTGGACGGTAAAGCCTGCCGCACACTGGAGCTATCTGCTGAGCAAAAAGTTATTCGAGACCGTTTGCTCAGCAGATAGCTCACCGAAAAATACGCGCACACGCGAGTTTTCTGCCTCGCGAGGCAAAAAACTCACCGAAATTACGCGCACACGCGAGCTACAGTGTATCTGCTGAGCAAAAAGTCTCGAATGACTTTTTGCTCAGCAGATAGCTCCAGTGTGCGGCAGGCTTAAAACAGGATTTCGTTTTTCATGTGGCGTTGTTCGAGCTTAAAGGACCACAATATTGCCACTTTTTCTCGACAGCCGGCGCCACTGCGCCACTCTCCAACCCAGGGGCCAACTACGTTGTCGGCGAATTGACCCGATTTACTACGTATTACATTTCGGAATGCATTTTTGTAGTTCGTTTTGCTGCCGCTGGGTGGCTCCCTCTACGTGTACGCATTACGGATCCAATACCGTGCTCCTTTAAATTTTTTGCGACGTGATTTTACTCCCGAGTCAAAAGGCCACATTGAACACGTCAAGAAAAGCGCCGTTAATCGCAGATATTTACAGTGGGGACCTTATTTCATTCAGTTCTGCATACATGTATATTTTCTTTCAGAGTCGAAAGCATTCTTTGTTCGGAAACGTAACCCAGCGAGTGAATCCAATGAGCAACGGTATATCTTCCTCGACACCAAGGAGCCGGTTTATTGGCCCGAGTCGGTCACTGCCATAAAGTCATCAGCGAACACCAAGTTCTTTGAATGCATGATTCAATGTATGAGGGAAATAACCTGCTGCTATGTTATTTACTTCAGCAGCGTGGAGCTTTGTAATCTAATGAAGTGATTGGCGTGACACCTACGATGGAAGATTAATAGGAGGTTGGGAAATCAAATGATAAACATTATTTTTGTACCGAAAATGCAATGTAAAATCCGGTGAATGTGCAGTATGAAAAAACTTTACGTTTATCATTTGATTTCTTAACCTCCCTAATAGGAGATGGTCCCGCTAACGATTACATTTATGCTAACGTTATTTTTACATTGCAAGTGTGCGTCAGAAATATCATTAGCGTCGGTGTTATCGCTAACGGAGCGATTTCTTGAACTCTCGAATGTTCTCAGAACATAAATTTATGAGAGATGGTTATACATGTACATGTACTTTATTTTTGCTCTATAAGTTACATATGCCATTGGAGTGCCTTGTACATAGCTGATGTGATTGGATTTGCACTTTATTCTTCATTCCACCCTTTGTTTTGTATCCGTACATGTACATCGAACTGTCCGTCTTCTGCGTCCAGAGTTGAAAATTTTGAGCGGCTTGCTAACGTCGAAGTCTCCTGTGATATGAGTCTGAAGGCCAGTTCATACTTCTCCGTTTTTCTCTTTGCGCTTGTGCGTTCCCTATGTTTATGTGTGGTACCAATAATAAAATTACTTTTTCTACCACGCACTCACATAGGGAACGGACAAGCGCGAAACGCGAAGTATGAATTGGCCTCGACTCGTCAATTCGAAGGCGGTATACTAGTAACTCCGAATCAATGGCAACCTCGTCCCCAGGGGTATAGTTCGCTCAGACAACCTGGGACCTTTCGCTCACTAACCCCTGGAATCAGCTTTGGATTTAACGCATTTGATTGGTTGACAGGAAACCGTCAAATATACCCAAGAACATACCCCAACAAATTTTCAAAATATTTTGGATCAAATCAAAAGGTTACCTATATCCAGGTTTGATGATTTTTTGTAAAAAGAATTTAAAAAGTACGAGTAAGTATTTGAGATTAATTATTTTGACTCGTGCTGCCACCTATACTTAGACCAAGATTCCTGGTCTAAAAACCAAAGCTGATTCCAGGGGTTACTAGTGACGCGTCCGCCATATTGTCAGAAAGCGAACGACCCCTGGGAACGAGGTTGAATCAATGGGTGATTGATTGAAATGATAAGTACACTTTATGTTACAGCATAAACGAAATAGACCAACTTGGGAGTCCCCGATATAAGGGGCTGTTACTTCAAATGATCCTATCCCCTCTGAGTGGAGAGACTTAACCTTGGTGGGCAGTTGTAACTACCAGTCTCACCCATCGCGGATCACTGCCAGATATCCCACTTCCCATGTAATTATTTGTGAATATGAAATAGAAACGCATTTCTAAGGTGAAAGTCATCACGTCCTTCTACCAGATTCGAACCCACGGACCCTCGCATAAGGCATCAATCGCCAGTACATGTAATTATTTGTGAAAGGGAAATAGCACGAGCCACTTGTTCCGAGTGTATTCTAGCGAAGGATGAGGTCCTCGGATCTTTTTCCTGTTCATGACTTCCTTGTTGTACATTACATATTCCGCGTACCTACTGTTACACCGAACGAGACACGAAATATTTTCCAGAAACTCACGTGAAATTTTAAACCGCAAATACAGCATTACGGAGTTCAATGCCATTTTGTTGAGTTCGTTTGTTTTTTCTTGTTCTTTTCGCTGAACACGCACCAAAAATTGGTGAAATTTACAAGTATCAAACGCAGAGGTGGGACCGAGCCAACCAACCGACTTTTCCGACCCAAAGTTTATGACTTTTGGCTGTCAAAAGTGGTAAGTATTGTATTTAATAGTCGTGCATGAAAGCAAAGATTTATTTCGTTGGTTAGTATCCTGTAAGGGAGTAAGAAATAAAAGTGGAAAATAAGAAGTGGGAATTTTTGGCATTTTGCGCGAATTTTTCAATTGCTCAAATTGGGAGAATTGTTTTCCCCATTTCGAGAAATATCGCCCGACAAATCAGACAAAATGCCATGTCACTTTAAGAAAATTTCTCAAAATGCACTATAAAAAGCTTTCTACAAATTTGAGAAATTGAAAATTCCCGCAAAATTCCAAAATTTGCCACTTCTTATTTTCCACTTTCATTTCTTACTCCCTTCTGTGTGACCGAAAAGACAACTACCAGATAGTAATTCTATATCGGGTGCCCTCTTAAATACAGAGATGAAAACAATGGGGGCGTGGTTGATAGAAGTAAAAGCTGTACTCTGCAATCTACTTGGTGGTACAAGATATTGCTATTGCATCAGTCCACTGTGCTCCCGCTGCTAACAAATTGAGGTGCTTCCTTTAACTACTTGAGGGCAAATTTTTTGCCTTTTTTGATACTTTGAATATACATTTATTTATATTTGTCCCCAGGTTGATAGCGGTGTCGAGATTTTTTCATTCTACATGGCCTGTCCTTTTTCGGGAAATGCTCGGACAGAAAATTGTTGGTCGTCTCTTCATTGTGGTCTTCCTTCTCGTCGAACTGAAAACTGGTGAGTAATTAACCCCTGGAATAAATCCGAGGAATATTCACCGTAGACTTTTTTAGCTTTCCTCAGAAATCCAGCGGCTCAACGCTAATAGGAGCAGTCAGCCGCGCATATTGCCAACAGATGGCAGCAAAGTTCTAGCGGACCAATGTACAGGGTAATCTTCGTGATTGCTGCTCGACCAATAATGACTGGGTCCGCTATATGCATTGAATTGGGCCGTAGTGACACCTATTGGTCAACTCGTTGACAGCTCTTATTTACCGCAGTGCGAGACGTTTGACTAGAGGACGTTGACAGGAATGTCCTGAAACGTCCTGAATCGAGTTGAACTAAGAAACACGTTGGGCGGCGCTACAGTCGTTAGTATGACCTCGAGCCTTAGTCTGAGAATGTCGTTGGGCGGCGGTGCAGTTGTCACTATTTTCTCGAGTCGTACACAAGAAAGACTTTGGGCGCACTGTAGTCATCGAGTATGATCGTAAAGAGCAATAAATAATTCGTAAATTCGTAATTCGTGATCGTGAGTAGTAACTAAGAAAGACATTGGGGGCGCTGCAATCGTTAGTATGACCTCGAGTGGTAGCTGAGGAAGACGTTTGGCGGCGATGCATCGTAAGGATGATCTGATGTGACGTCTTTATTTGCGGGTATATCCGCCCGTCTGGAGAGACCCAATTTTTGACGATCTTAGGAGAGGCGCGAAAATTTTAGTAGCCTATAGTTGCTGCCGACGTGAGGCATCCAGATTTCTTCTCTTTCTCCAGCGAACAGTCAGTTTACACTGACTGGATTTTCTAACGCCGAGAGCGGAACCAACCATACATTGACCTGCGAATATCCAGGAGCTACATCCTATAAGTGGACATTTCCCAATGGGGCCACAACGACTCGAGCCGACGTTACATTTACAGTTGACATGATATTGCACGATGGACCGTGGACATGCACAGCCTATATCAACAGGCGGAGAAAGTCAAGCGTTACAGAAGATCTTTTCGTGCATTGTAAGTACAATGTACATTTCCTGGCTGAAAGAGGAATTTTTTCCGCTTTTGCACGATTTAAGAACACCCTGAAAATATTGTCGACGGTGACAGCCAATCGTTGGGCGCAATAAAAAAATTCCAATTCTCACGTGGCGAGATCCTTTAAAGGCGCTGTTCCACGTGAAAGACTTTCGCGCCAGTTGTCTCTCTCTTTGAGCACCTTAACCGCAGGAAATCGTGGGCAGTCATGTGAGACATTCATCTCAGCCTAGTAGTTAGTAAACCAGAAACGGTGAATTGTCCATAGGGCCTACTCCCATCTCTACCTTGAGCACCGGATGTTGGCATCATGTCTAATTCAAATTCTATTTCAAAACGTCGAACAGTCTCGCGCACGGACACCAGAATAGGCCGCCATGCATTCTTCCATTCGAATACGATGCTGCGTTGCGTTCAACTATGACGCCGTCATTTCCGTTTATAGACTGACCAATCAGAGGCATAGTACCCGGATACGAGGTTGGTTATGTAGGTCAACCTCGTACCAATCGATACTTGCTTCTGATTGGTCAAGTAACAGATGGGGCGCCCGTGTCATTGTCGCGCGCAGCGTAATCAGAAACAAAATGTCGGGAGCTTCTTTTCAAGAGCAGAAGCACAAATTACGATATATTGTTCACTGTGTTGTAGGTTCTGATTTCCATATCACAACCAGTGCTACCAATACAAACCCTGAAGTCGGAGAAAAACTCGAACTCTTCTGCCAGGTTAAATATCCAAACCCAACGCTTGTACAATGGGACCAACGTGTCCTGCACTCAACCTCGTACACAGGAGTCGCCTCCGTGTATAGAACATGTGAAGTGTATCGAGAAAGGGACAACATAAGATGGGCACCGGAAACCGTGTGCAACGTGTCCAATGCTACGACTCAAAACTTCAGTCTTCTCATCAACGAAGTCCGTGAATCCACTGCCGGATACTGGAGATGTAAAGATTTTGGAACGGCCCGTTGCTTGAGTAAACCTCTGATAATAACCATTGCAAGTAAGTGTAGGCTATACCATCTGATTCTCACCAGTCTATCTGGCCTGGTTTGAATCCATCACATATCCCGCTTCTGAGGAGCTCAGAGCCTCAGCCAATCATCGGTGTGCGAAGGCGAATCGACGTGCCAATCAAAATCCGTGTTACAACTGTGTGCGGGAAAAGAAGAGAAAGTTCCGGACGGCGATTTGTTTCACGAGTTCTGATTGGCTCGGAGGCGAGGTCAAGTAGGGGTCAGATTCATTTATAATTTATGAGTTGACGCAAAAGATGACATGACATGATTCTTCTTCAGAGCCTCCAAGGGACCCACCAATCCTCACAGGCTTCAACGACAAACCCATCGTCGGCACCAACCACACCTTGACTTGCAACGCTTGGCAGCCATTCGCTCGGCGAATGACGTACACTTGGTATAAAGACGGACTAAAGATATCATCAGGGAATGCATCAACTTGGTCCCTGAAGCCGGTTGTCAGGGATGCAGCAGGAAAATACAGATGTGAAGTTGTTGACAGTTTGAACGTTACGGTCGTGGCTGAGGATGCGCTAATAGTTTCATGTAAGTTTTTTTATTATGGAGATATAGGTACACTTATTTGGATCACCCAGGCTATTTGTATTTTGCGGAACGGAACGGAACAAATACCGACAATGACCTAGGACGAGGTTGTTTCGTTCCGTTCCGCAATTCGTCCCACAAGTATAAGGTTGCAGTGAATAGTAAAGATGAGATAACGGTTAAGGCAAACAGTTATCCTTCAACATTTCACACTACAAATTTTTCCATCTCCAAAACGAATTGACATTCTCTGTACTCTTATTCTTTGCAGTCGACGGTTTATTTTGCCTGTCTGTTTGGGAGCTTGCCGTCGTCGGAGCAGCAGGTGGCATCCAGACTCTTGTACTCCTCTTTCTGGTGGTATGCCTAATTCTTGTGCTCAAGAAAAGGTCGGCATCATCTCAAATTACCAACAAGAGGAAGACAATGGTAAATTTTTATAACGTGCGATTTCAGGGTGGGGTTCCGCGGCCCATCCACGTGCAATATTATTGCACAATATAAAGAACAATGTTTAAAGCCACACTGTATTGAATTCAGAAATTGCTTACGTCCTCCGACGTTAGTGTAGTGTAAAATATAGTACTACACTCTATCTGAATGCATTAGAGCTCTGCCTGCAGTTTTTTCATTGTGTGCTGAAAACTAGACCTTGATTCTTTGAAGTACGTATCGGGCAAGCATTTTGGGGACCATCACGAGGTTATGAGGCCTCTGCCTGCACAGTCCTAACACTTTGAAAATGTCGTAAAATTCAATACTGTGAGGCTTTTTAAAGCACAAGTTTCATGAAAAATAAAGATGATTTCAAGTGACGAAGCATTTCTATGTATTGTATAGAAGGCGCTCCGTAAGCAAAGTGAAAACGTTTGAAATTGGTGAGAAATAAAATCGATGCGAGGGTTCGGGAATGATGCGAGCGCGGACAAGAAACAGATAATATTTTTTTGGCCTAATGTATGATTTTGTTTCCTTTAGGATTCCGATGGATATGCTGTTGCCAAACGTTCCGACGATATGATGGCAGCAAAACTGGGTGGGGATGAGTTCAACAATCGGCTCTATGATTCCATGCCCAATATCAGAGTTCCCGTCACTTACACTGTCACCGCCGGTGGCGTTACCAATGTTTACCATAAGCCACAGTAATGACGCACACCACCAGTGCTTGATTGCAATAGGAGCTGTCAATCAGTTGACCAAAAGGAGTCACTACCCGGGACAATAGGAGCTGGCAGTGAGTTGACCAATAGGTGTCACTACAGCCCAATTCAATGCATAACAGACCCGCATCATTCTTGATGGAACACCAATCGCGTGGATTTTCCTGTGTATTGGTCCGCTAGAACTTTGCTGCCATCTTTTGGCAATGCGCGCGGCTGACTGCTCCTATTCAATGCCTAGCGGACCCATTCCTGGTTGACTGAGCACCAATCAGAAGAATTTTCTATTGTGTTGGTCCACTGGAACTCTGCTGCCGTCTTTTGGCTGTAAGCGGGGCTGACTGCTCCTATTGGGTGGCAACGACTAAGTGGCTCGCGATCGCAATGCCATCTCTTGACTCACCTCAAAACGTTCTTCCAAGAGTTGCTGTCAGGCTGTGGTTTAAGAGTTCAGCAGGCCGTGTAAACGGAGTAATGCAGGGTTCATTGGCACACGGATTTTGTCTGACTCATGTCGGTAAAAAATCGATTATATTGACTTTTGCGTTGTCGTATCCGCAAAAATAGGAGCAAACGGACTGAAAACGGACCGGATCCGTGCGCCAATGTGCGTGATTTGTACGACTATTGGCGTTTTTTCTAATTTGGTGTGTTGATGAAATTGTGATCATTTACGAAAAGAGACCGAGGACAGCAATTCCATTATTACAGACAACAAGATGTCTCAGTTGTTAAATTAAGGCTGGCGCTTACTCCCTTTTAAAGCTCTTAAGATCTAACGGCGCCAAGATGGCGTCACTGCAGTTTTGAACAACCATTCTAAGTGCCTTGAAGTTCGTCGATTGTGATACCAAATTCAAGATGGCGCCTCGGTGTCCATGACACTCGGATTCAGTGCTGTCACCTGTTCAGTGGTGACGTCCCTCATCTTTTCCATGAAACTGTGATCGGCGAAGGGTGTAGACTAGTACCTGATCCTACCAACCTGCGCCGTGGCTTTTTTGGTAAGACCAGTATTGGCCGCCATTTTTGGAGGAATTCTGCCAGTGACGTCACTTGGAAATTTTATGTAAATTACATGTATGTAAATTTATTCAATTCTCAATACGGCTGACGTAACGGAATGCAGATAGAACTCCGATGTAAAATTTTTCGGACCGGGTACCAGTCTACCAAGGGTGCCGCCACTCTGGAGCTATGCGTCCTTTGGTGCTGCATCCGACCGCCATCTGCTGTTCGTCGGAAGAATCGCCGGCAAATCAGGCCGCCTTCCACGGGAAATATGCCAGTATACAATATACTTTTGATATATCAAAGCCAGTGTTTATGTTGAGCTTTCAAATGCCAGTTTTATCTTTCCTGACATCTCGGATGTTTACCACGTAATTAGGGCGTGACAATTTACAACATCAGAGAGAAAAACCCGAGGCATTGTAAATTTCGTAACAGACGATACATGTATATATATACTTATCACTGTTATCACTTCACAGTGATTCCTATTCAACAAAGAGTGAGTTGTTTTGAATGGTTTCATTTGAACATTGATTTCAATTGTTCCGAAATATTGCCACAGAATTCACAGGTTTATTGTAACTTGATATTTTGGCGTGGTCTGCCGTTTGTTCCAGGCATCGTGTGCTATATATAGAGAAGGCGGGTGTGCTGAGATGCACGTACGTACACCAGTAAGGTCTTCGCACGCGTGGGCGTACGTACCTCGCCCCCCGAATAATAGGGAGGTTTCGAAACCAAACGATAATCGTAAACGTTAACGACAACTTTTACAAAAAAATGCAATATAAAATCTGGATAATGTGTAATATGAAAAATAACGTTGTCGTAAAGTTTACGTTTATCGTTTGATTTCTAAACCTCCCTAGTATTCGCCATCAAACGCCCGAGACAAACCTGGACGTAGGCCTATTCGGATGGTGTAGACCAAAATATACTCTAAATTCGGGTTATAACCGCCCCGACTCTATAGATGGCAGCACTGTTTCGGTAATGACGTTTTCCATTTGTTTGCCAGCACGGCTGTCCGTCTAGATAGTCCTATTCGCGAAGACCTATCCCAGTCTACACCAGTCAGACAAAATGAATAATCACTTTGTGTGAAAAGACAAAAGTTGTACAAACGAAGGTGAATAATCTACATATATCACAATTTTCTATATTTGTAAATTTGTCCTAAAAATAACCTGAGGGAGGTTAAAGTAAAGGGCAGATTTACATAAAAAGTCACTACAACTTGTGAATAAACATACATGATTCGTGTATCAGTCATGGATTTTCTGCATACCAGGCGTGGTACACCAGGTGTCCATCTCGAGCTCCCTGTCATGTGGTGCTGTCTCCATTTGCCAAGGTGAGTTTGATTCAGTGACGCAATTACGCATCGACGTCGACGGTTGAAAGTCGAGGCGATCGGTATAATTTCTCTAGTCTGCACTCGAGATCGATGGATTGAATACGTACGTGTACACGGCGTATGCGTTTTGAGGGACACTTATTTAAGTTAGACAATTCTGTTGAAGGGTATTAGGGTGATTCCCTGTGTCCCCAAAACTGGCCGAATAATCTGTTAGGTGCCATGCTAGGTCGCTTGAAATTACGCAGCGGATTTCGAGAAACGAATTTGATTCGTGAAGTAAGGATTTTGGACGAGTGGTATACGAATTAAAGACTGTTGGAATACGGATTGAGGACGAGCAGAATACGTATTGAGGCTGAGTGGAATACGAATTGAGAAAAGTTGGAATACGGATTGAGGACGAGCAGAATACGTATTGAGGCTGAGGGAATACGAATTGAGAAAAGTTGGAATACGGATTAAGGACGAGCAGAATACGTATTGAGGCTGAGTGGAATACGAATTGAGAAAAGTTGGAATACGGATTAAGGACGAGCAGAATACGTATTGAGGGCGATTGGAATACGAATTAAGAGCAGTTGTATTCGGATTAAGAACGAGCTGAATACGTACTTAGACAAAGTGAAACACGAATACCAGCCTGCGAATACGCATTAAGGACAGTTGGAATACGATGGAGAATTTTCACGTGAACAAGTTCAGTGGTATAAATGTGAAGACAGGTATAAGCGTACCTGTTACAGACTCATGGAATTAGGATTGAGGACAAGTCGAACACGGATTGACAACAAGTCAACCACGGATTGAGAACACGTCGAATAGGGATTGAGAACACGCCGAATAGGGATTAAGAACACGTCGAATATGGATTGAGAACACGTCGAATAGGGATTGAGAACAAGTCAACCACGGATTGAGAACACGTGGAATAGGGATTGAGAACACGCCGAATAGGGATTGAGAACACGTCGAATAGGGATTGCGAACAAGTCGAATAGGGATTGAGAACACGTCGAATACGGATTGAGAACAAGTCGAATACGGATTGAGAACACGTCGAATACGGATTGAGAACAAGTCGAATAGGGATTGAGGACACGTCGAATAGGGATTGAGAACAAGTCGACAAGGGATTGAGTTGACGTTTTCAGGACACGTGCAGGTGTGGACAATTCGTACTACGCGAATTGCAGACACAACGAAATGCAAATAGAGAAGACGTGGAATGCAGACGATGTCAATCAGTTATATAAGGCGGATAAGTGGAAATCGGATTGGGGACACGACGTGTAAAACGTATTGACGGCACATTCCCCCATCACACTGAGCTGGTTCTCAGTACGTTCCTGAAAATTTTGCCGAATGGTCTCAAACTGTCTGCGAACGGTGTGGACGTAGTGTCAACGTTTTACAGACTTTTTACGAACTTCATGGACGGGAAGAGTGCTCCAGAACATCGAAGCATTATTTGGCCAAGGGTTACACGTTCTAGCCCGTTTTACGATTATTTTAGGACGGGACAGGACGTTTTGAGAACTATACTTCAGTGTGACAGGCCCTTTAAATACGGATAGAGGCGCGTCGAATGCAAATTAAGAACGCGTATAGCTTTCGGTCTGAAGGAGGCGTTGTGATGGACGACGGCAGTATGGGGAACAGTGCAACGAAAAAGAGGAAGTAATGCTGCCGTGGAATATGGGTACTGGCAATTGCACACGAATTAGAATTGAATTCTCATTCGAAGCGATTTTGAATACAGAAATCGGAAAAAAAACAGGTAATTTATTGACTTGTCGATGGTGATTGCAAAACACGACCGCGGGACCGCGAACACACGGACCGAGAACGGGTGGAAAATATTTTCCTAGGAAATAAGACTGTGGAAGTAATTATGTCAAGACGATTAATAGGTAATTAACGCCTGCGTGCGTGGCAGGACCTGTTTGATTTCCGCTTTGATTTAAAATAATGCATTATCATGGATCGGCTGTTCATTTGATGATTTATCTTTTTTACTCTTCCGGGAAATTTCCGGGGCGGGGACCTCTCGTTCCACATTTTAGATGTAGCCGTCTTGCATGTCGCAGTTGGAAGTTTCATTTTGCAGCCCTATCAACTGGAACTTAGTGAAATAAAACATATTCAAACATGGCGGACATAACGGATCCGGAAGTGTCGGTAACTATGGAAACGACAACGGCCGCTGTCAGAAGAATTGTAACCACAAATCAAAATTTAGCAGACGGTGTCACGACTGATTTGTACAAGTTTGCGGAATATAGGTCTGCTTTGGTGGTCAGAGTGTTAGGGACTATTTTCATCGCTGTTTTGGCATCGATCGGGAACCCTCTCTCATTGGCTGTCCTACGGAGCAGCCGTCTAAAATACTCAACCACAAGTCTTTTGCTGTCCTATCTGGCCGTTGTTGATCTTATGTGTGTTTACTTCGCCTTGGTGCCGCAGACGATAGGTTTCTCTACTGGTCAAATGGTCAAACTGTCGTCAGACTTCGCTTGCAAGTTTTTCTGGTTCGCTCCCCACTTCCTAACGCAGGTTTCCTCCTGGATTCTTGTCCTTGTGTCCATCGAGAGGGTCATCGCCGTCTGGCTACCGGCGAAAGCGAAGCTACTTTGCAGCCTCAGGGCGGCGTACGCATCGCTCGCTGTTGTGACTCTTGCGCTGTGTGCCGTCAACGCACGCTTCTTCTTCACAAAGAAACTCGTCAACAAATCATGCGTGCCAAATCCCCCGTATGACGATTTCGAGAAGGTCGCGTCGGTGTGGCTAACCCGGATGTTATACTGGGGCGCCCCCTTTATCGCCATGTTGGTCAGCAACATCCTCATCTTCGCGAAAATCCGTCTGTTGGCAACCAACGGGCAGCAACAGGCGGCTGGGCGGTTCAAAAACAAGACTATCATAATGATGACGAACACCGTGGCCTTCATGGCGTGCACGACGCCGCTTGTATGCTTCGAAATCATCTACCACGACTGGGCTGACAACCCTGTCGAGTCAATGGTAAAATTTGAACTGGCACACTCCGCCCTGCAGTTTTTCGCATACCTCAACCATGCCATCAATTTTATCCTGTACTGCCTCGCCGGTAGTCGATTCAGGGAAGAGTTCCAGTACGTCGTGTTGCGGAAATCGCGAGTCGTTTGGCCGGAGATTCCCACGACCAGCGAGCAACGACCACAACGCCGTACCAGGCTGGAAAGCCGAATGGAGACAAGTTTCAGTCTGGGAAGCTGAGGGTGTGTCAGCGGTTTTATCCGCATTCAACATCCGAGTCTCTTCACAAATGTGGTCTAAATCAGAGGACATGTAATGGCGGCATGAAGCGAACGGAAATAGGGAGGTTTAGAAATCAAGAGATAAACGTAAATTTAACGACAACGTTATTTTTCATACTACACTTTAATTAACCAGATTTTATGTTGCATTTTCGGTACAAATATAACGTTACGTTTATCGTTTGATTTCTAGACCTCCCTATTAACAAATCTTTGCCGAATCCATGCGAGAACGATCAACATAATTTTTGTTTTACGTTGTTCAATTATTTGTATGAAATGAAGTGTGACGGAAAACTATTGGACCTGTTTTTTTGTAAATACGCGCGCGCGCGCGTGTGTGTGTGTGTTTTTGTGTGTGCGTGAGTGCGTGTCTGCAGTGCCTTGTTGTATCATGTAGCTACCGATGTCGGAACGAACGGATTTGTTGAAAACACTGGTGAGATTTTGAATTTTTTGATTGGGTGAAGGCTTTCCGCCTTTTCACATTTTGCTTTATCCTGAGGAATTGGAAATGGGGAAACAGTGTTGTTGTGATATTTGTTGATTTTTCCCTGCAACAGATCAGAATGCTGCGACCTGACATGTGGGGACATAAACACAGGGGGCCAAATTCATAAAGGGTGTTTAAGACTTAGACGCGTGTAACTTCGTCAAATGCATGGTGGAAATGTGTGCATTTAGTGAAGTTACACGCGTCTAAGTCTTAAACACCCTTTATGAATATGGCCCAGGGTCTCAAACTGTTTCAAGGCTTTCCCCGATATCCTGATTACATGATTTTACACATAGTACATGCACCAATCTTTTTTTTATTTAAAAAAGACACCAGCTGGTATTTATTTTTCAGTAAAATGAAAAATTGCCTCTTCTCCCCTGGGTTTTTTTCTGTGGAAGGAAAAATCATCAAAACAAAATTTCCATATTTTCTATTGTTTGTGTCTTGTGTGTGTAATGTTACCTCTCTTTCCAGGTGTATTATCGAAATAACAGATCTGCTTTGAAATAACAAGGATTGTTCACTGTTCATGTGTGGTATTTGAAATTTAGAAATGACTGATATTTGATGTTGAAATCTTAGATGTGATTGGTAGTTTCATGTTAAACCTATAAATACCTCATCGTAACTGTGGGTATTGTTGGCCAAGCCGAAAATCGATTCATCGATTTCTTTCAGTTTATTCGACGGATTTTTAACTGATTTCTGTACAAGGTGCTTCAGGTGTGAATGGAGTGGTTGTCGTTAAAATAGATGTCCTGACACAAAGGAATCAAATGGTGATAAGTGGTAGCCTCGTTATCCTTTATAAATGAATACTACTATTTAATCTGTCTAGATGAAGTGGCAATCGTGCCGTAAAGCCTAGCGTTGCGGCAAAACTCAATGCGTTAGGCTGCGTTTAGCTGACACGCGGAATGCGGTATAGGGACGCGGAAACCCTGACGGAAAAATATGTTGTATGGGAAAATGCATTGCATTTTCCGCTTCCGCGTTCCGCAATCCGCATTCCGCGTGTCAGCTAAATGCAGCTTTTGGGGTGTTTTTGAAGTCGACTGGCCCAACGCTGTCGACTCGTCATTCAGCCAGGTCATCAATGGTGCATCAATGGTGTACATTCACTGTACATTCAGTGTTTGTTATTACCTTCTGGGGAAAAATGGCGGCCTTTCGCAAGGTGTCTCATAGAAAATCGCGAGACTATGGGCGCGGCTGGTATGCTTTTCGCTGCACACCAAGATGCCGCTCTTGAAATCTAAATATTCTGTCATCCATCGATCGACAGACCGAATATAACGCTGCCACATTGTATACGTTTATGGAAATAAAACAGTTTTTATAGTTCTATGTGATTCTATTTTTGTACAAAATCTATTCTACAAACTGTGATGTTTATATATACAAGAAAATCTAAGAAATGAAGCTGTGAAGTCTGTTCACGATTGGTTCGTGAATCTTGTCAAAGCGCGAGATTCAGTGATAAGTGCTGCGTTATGAACGTTTAGGATTCTTGTCGTCAACGTTAACGTAAGCAATCCTTAGCAAGTTCTATAGTATGCCGATACAGGGGATTTTTTGCTGTTTGGTAAAAAACGATGTGAACGACAACATTTTAGACGTCGTGGGCCACATTATTATAGAGTTTTCGCAAAGCCCCCGAAACGCCAACGCGAACGTCTATTCTTTTGTTCGGTGCTCTCTTCGTGGCGTCGAACAATGGGTTTGGCGTTGGCGTTGGCGTTTCGGGGGCTTTGCGAAAACTCTCTTTTGTAGAATGTTTCTTGAAGATAGAACACAATCTCATCCTGCGTTAAACTCCCTACGCAGTTGTGTACCGCGCCCCCTTCGGTTTACTCGCTCTCCACAACTGCTTAACTTCGTAAAATTCGCCGTGTTTGGTCAACAGATGACGCTGAGCAAGTCGACCAATGAGAGCACCGAGCAACCGGTAACCAAGCTGGCCTGAGACACTTTTTCATTGGCCGAGCGGTTCGTAGCCATGGTAGCACAAGAACATCCGTTGCCAACGGGCCAAAGAGTTTTGAAAGCAGCGTCCTGATAGGCTGTAAATCTCGCGCCAGGCCCTGACGCCATCTGTTGACCAAACGCGGCGACTTCCACGAAGTAAAGCACTTGTGGAGAGCGAGTAAACCGAAGGGGGCGCGACTCACAACTGCGTAGGGAGTTTAATCCTGCGTACGAAGAGAGGTGTTCTAAAAATTTGCAATTAACGGGTACGTTTACGTTTTGCGAAGGAAGCTATCACGATGTATTTAAGCAAAGATTAGAATCGCGTTTGATGCGTTCAAAGTGTCTCGAATATGATTGTCATCTTGATTATGTAATGAATGAATTATGCAAATGAGTTCATGACGTCATCATCACAGCGTCCCAGGGAATTGAGGCTGAGAGAGGTTTGTGTATTCCCTCGCTTTTAATCTGAGATTTGCGATGCTTGAGCCAACTGCTGCAAAGGGCGGAACACAAAGGTTGGTGCGCGTCGTCGCCACCGCCGATAAATCTGCCAGTGCACAACTTGAAGATGATGTGGTGTTCTGACTATAGGTGGCGTTCGTTGTCCACGTGAGACATTCTGGCGTGATTGGCGTTGGTCTTGGCGTTCCTATTGGCTGTTCCATAGAAGTGGGCGGATCTTGGTGTTGGAGCATGTTGTTTCGCTGAGCCAGGATGTTCCGTTCGTTGCGCCTGAACTTTGCCCTTCTGTTCTGGAACCACACCTGGAAAA
>NMRB01001026.1:67591-100746 GCA_002633025.1 Notospermus geniculatus | reverse complement strand
CCCCGGGAAAATTTGAAAAATCAAAGCTCTGAGATGCGATTTCCCAGCACCTTAGACATGAAATACTAGACGATTTCCGAAAATGCAGTAAAAAAATCATTGCCCCTCAAAAAATAGAGGAGGCACGTGCCCCATGTGCCCCCCCTCTGGATCCGGGCCTGCAGTCCAAATCGTTGAATCAGAGCGCACCCAGCGCTCCCAAAAATGGAGGCCGGGAACCTGGCAGGAAAAAAGCCGGGTTGAACCCTCTGGACTAGTTCCAGATCGCGCCGCTAGGGCTAATGTGACATTAGCCCTAGCGGTGCGGTCGGGAACTACAATAGAAGCCCTCCTTCCGAATTTTTTTATGTTGTTCTTAGAGGCAATTCTTGGCACGATTATTGTATATCTCGGATCGCTAGATTCATTCATTGGCTCGTTTACTACCTGTCCTAGCCATTCATCACAACCCCACGTAATTCATCACGATTTACCCATCAGTACATTTTGATGTGTACACCTCACTCATTGATGAGTATAGGCCAATCCTCGGAACATTTGCTGAACAGACGGTATAGCCAAACTGATATGTCCGACACATCTACAACCTGGTGATTTATCTGCGGTGAGAACAGGAAGGTATGCCCCTGGAAAGCAACGCCGGAACAGATTAGATATCCGGAAAATATATCTGCGCCGAGAATATGTTAAATTTTAAAATTCCGTTGTAGGCCCACATTAGTGAGGTTTCGCAAATCTGACAAAACATCATGGAAGTACGAAATACGAAATTGGACTTCATTTCCATATTGACCTGATGTATTTCTGGAGATGGTTGGTACCACAAATGCCCCTCCTGCCAGTGCTTCTTTTAGCATGTCATGAAATACCGAGAGAGTTATGGTGCATCTTAAATTTTTAATTTTCCACTTCGTACAAAGTTTAATATACCGTTACTCTATCGGTCTAACGTCATACGCTAAAAGACGCTCTTGCGGCAGGCGATATTTGTGGTACCAACGATCTCCTGAAATACATTGCGTCATGGAAATGAAGTCCAATTTCGTACTTCGTACTTCGTTTTTCGTCAGATTTGCAAAACCTCACCATTAAATTTGCGAAAAAGAAGGGTCAGGCCTTCCCAAGAAGGCAGACGAAGGCTTCCCAAGTTCGCAGACGACATTTGTCGACCAAATCATGCAGTTTTCTTCTTTTTTTCAAACATAGGAGACATTGCACAATGTAGCATTGATTCTTTGGATTAGACCGAAATTATCCGATTTATCTTTTGAACGGCACAGAAACACCGTGGCTTCATTGGCCAGAACAATAAGCAGACCATGTTACTGAAGTACCACCTTTCCTATCACACCAAATCACCGAAGGCCACCCTCCCACAGCAGGGTTTTTCGCCCCTCTTCATCCACTCACACAAACGAGTGTATGAAGAGGAGCGAGACCAAAGCCCTGCTGTGGGAGGATGCCGAAGGCCGACATCCGTCCTAACGACCACTTCGTCCACAAATTTTCTTAAAAATAAACAACATTCGCTACGATTTGCTTGCAGACGTAGAACTAATATTTACCATGATGGCATGTCTTACAACAACATTTGTGATATCTTTGACACAGGAACGGGGAGGCTTAAGAAGGTGCTGATTGTTTAGAACAAGGTGTAACCAACTGGGGAGTAATATCTCTCAGTCTGTTTACAAAACATAGGTAAAGGATAGGCAGAGTTAGAAATGGTTTCACTGCTATAGTAGGGGAACTATGGGCCGTTATATCCGCAAATATGGACGTTACAAAATAAAGACGTTGTAAGTCGTGACCTCTAAAACAGTCGCTGGGTGTTTCTAGAGAAAGACGTTGGGCGGCGCTGCAGTCGTCAGGGTGGTCTTGAGTCGTAGCTGAGAAAAACGTTGGGTGGCGCTGCATCGCAACGACTAAACGTCCGAACTGTGAACTCAGGGTGTCTCATTCTGTAACGGCTATACATCAGCTGCGACTCCATGACGACGGCAGCGACGCCAAACGTCTTCTTCGAAGACTAGAGGTCATAACTTACGACTGCTTTATTTTTTAACGTGCCTATAAGTTTTAGTTGCGGATATAACCACCCATAAGGAATGATTAAGAAAGCAGGCTGAGAGGTCGGAGATCAGAGCATAGACCGCAGAAATCGTCCGCACTCTCACGTCATATTTCAAAGTACTGATACGCAAATTCACCAAAACTTTTTTACTCATTTTTTCTTGTTCTTTTTTTAAAGGAAGTGTGTACAGCCCCAAAAATATTAATTTCAGCTTTTTTCGTCTGGGTCAGAAGATGTCGTCTGCTCCGGACGGAACAGTGAATGGGTTAAAACGGCCTCGAAGTGTGCTGTTCGTAAATGTGTGCTCATTGGTCTGGCCTGAGCCGCCAAGAGGTTGGTTCATGCCACTTAAAATCGTCTAAACTTTCTTCAGAAGTTGTTGACGAGTCGACAGGTTTGTCTGCCTCAATCAGTAAAGGTCAAAATCATGTCGGGCTGATAAGATCTTAAAAGCTACACACACAATGAGCGCTTGACTTCTGCGTGTTGGATGCTGGCACGCCATGACGTCATCTTCGGGATGCNACCTACTTTTATCTGATTGGTTGACCGTTTGGGTTATGTATAGAACAGGACCCAGGCTCATGCGATGCAGCCGGAAAATCGAGGAAAATCACTTCTTTTCGATGATCATGCGCGAAAATAGTTCCATCGTGATTTCTTTGTTGTGACTAACTATCATCGCTATCAGTTCAAAAACTTGAGTGGGTGGTTACAAAACATGCAGCTGTTTATTGATTTTGACTTTATTCAGGAGATTTTTTGCGGGGAAGGGAAATAATATCGCATGCTCGATTTTGCAAAGCACTAAGGCACCTGGGTGCAGTGTCGTAATTGGAGCATCAGAAAATGCGGAATGCGACGGCACTGCGGAGGAGTTTGGTGCGGATAGCGTACCGGTAAACAAAATATCCTTTTGATTGCAGCGGCCAGCTGGCCGCTCGGTTCATCTGGTCAGCAGAATTGTCAACCAGTTTTAATTATATCATATTTCGCGGGGTTTTTAACGTTGGACGAGAGCCTCGTCATCGCCATGATGGACTTTTGCGAAGGATTGTATCTATGATCACTACAGTAAATAGTCTATAAATTAAACCAACCACTGGGATGCTGACAATTTGCTTGAAACTGAGAAGTGTTCGCCTGTTTCTTGCAGACCTGGTGATTGTCACTTGTCAAAGAGTTAAAGAGGTTCTCCATGTGTTGACATGGGGCTGACCCCGCGAATCAACACGGCCTAAACCATGATCTATTATCTTCGGTTAGATCCTAACTCAGGTGTCGGGTTACCGAAAAAGTCGGTCAGTGGATGAAGTTTTTCTCTTCCACTTAAAGGGAACCTCCCACCCGTCATGCCCGTTTGGGTGAAATAGGTTATGTGTGGTTCGTGACGTGCATAATATTCCCTGCCTTTTGCCGCTCGTGCTCATCGGTGGTCCACCGCAATGAGGATCTTCCTCACCCCAAGAGTCAACACCAGGCCAGCAAGGCCTGTACGTAGCCTATAGGTACACTTTATGTTGAGTCAACTGTCTGCCTGTGTGCTGGTCACCCGGCTGGTCACCTATGCCATGTACATGTATGCAACATTTCCGAAAGTCATGCATTAATTAATAATGTAGGCCCACAGCGAATCCCCGACTTGACCATACCTCCAGAGAAAACATACCTTCAGGGACTTCGCAGAAAACGTCATTCGATTGGTCCACACATTCTGATGACGTACCTCGTACCTCACTGACGTCACACTGCCTCTCTCTCGTGACGAGACTGAGAGGGATGTCAGGGCAGAATTCGTCCCCATGCATCCCTAAACATCTAAAGGCTAATGACCGCGTGGGTCCTAGAATTTTGCCTACAATTTCAGTCAACTTTTTGGCACAGGACAAAATCCGTAAAGAATCAATCGCACAAGAAAGAGTACCGGTACTGTCAAATAATGGCTCGCCACAAAATCACATAGAAGTTCCTCTATTCAATCTTATGCAACACCGTACTGTCTCTGAATTCAGAATTTCTGAAATATCCATGCAAAGTCTCGAATTCGGGCGAGTTTCTCATCGTCGTTGTTGAGATTTCATGCACATATTCAAGTACGTGCGTGTACACTATCCCCTAGCGTGCACGGTAGGCCCACTCAATCCGAAACAAGTTCAACTGACCGATCTACGCTCCTCGAGTAAACGTTCTACACACGTGTGGCCAACTTTCACTCAAACTTCCAGTCAGGTTTTTCAGTTATCTCGGATTATGTTCGACAACCTTATCTCAAAGTGCGTCTTTAATGATCGTTTGAGGCAAGGTAAACACAGCACACGGAGAGGTATATACTTGTGCGTACAACGTTTGCATCTTCCCGCCATACAGAATCCCGGAAGCCATGTGTCCAAGTGTAACGTTTTTCAGTGTGGCCATTTTTCTGTGTGATTCCCATTGTTCGGAACACACTGGGAAACGGACTCGCTGTTTCTCTATGTGTCGCTCATTGTCAAGTCGCCGCTTATTCCGCCAATCTATTGTAATGTCACACTGGCACACGGGCCTCACTGAAAAACGTTACACCTGTGCCAGAACCAGGTCCGCAACACCTAAATGTCCCTTCAAGGGCGTGGCGTTCGCTTACTAGTATTCGACACTGCTCGCCAAAATGCAGGGCCGGTGTAAATGTTAAAATTGTCCGCCAGGGATGGGTGTCCTGCGGACACCAATCCGGAAGAAATAGTCCTATAGGACCATTTCCCTGTCATATTAGAGCGAGGTAGGACATTTATTCCGGGCGGACATAATATTACTTCATCAGGGGACAGCTAAAACTTTTACAACGGAACTTCCGGGGAGCCACATACCAAAAACGTGTTTGCTGTGCGGATTTGGGGCGAAATATGATGAAAAGCGGCATTTTGCCCACCCACACCCCGACAGAAATCAAGGTTTCCTGCACATGAACACAAAGTATAAAACTGTGTGCGTCAATTGAATGACAGCGCCATCTTGTCTCCGCTACTCAGTGCGAGATCTCGTTCTTGAAGGCCAACCTCTGCCCCCAATTTACATATTTTAATGGCGGGCAATCGTAGCGACATATACACCGATTTCACAACTCAAAGCGATCACAGCGCCCCTACTTTCACCAGCCATTTCCGGTGTAATTCCTAGGTGCGAGGTTAGTTTTCAACCTCACCACCAGGAGTGAGGTAACCTCGATCTAGGAAATATTTACTTCACTCCTGGTGGTGAGCTTGAAAATCAACCTCGCTCCTTGGAATTACACCTGGAGGCGAGGTAAACCGGAAGTGGCCGTTATATACTGCTACTAGGGGCGCTGTGATCGCTGCGAGTTGTGAAATCGGTGTATTGAGAAGTCGATTGGTGTTCGGGCTTTACTACGGCGTACGAGACACCATTCGACGGCTCCAAACATTAGTTTATCTCGAAACCACTTCCGGAAAGTCCCGAACGATTTAGCTGCATTTCCGCAGCCACGGAAACAGCCGAACGTTTCAAACCACCGTATCTTATCTTTGAAAAGTTGCTAACATGACTTGTCAACGTAAACCTGCGCTTATCTTTGGTACGGGAAGCTTGCCTCCGCGTTGTAGACGCCATACGGTCTTGATGAGATGACAGGCAGTCAAATCAAACATCATCTATTGGATCAAGGTCTACACTCTGTTCCAAATTGTGAAAAGAGGGGTAGACACGGAGCCGGGGCGGCAATCTCGTACTCAGAGTTCAACATTACCACATTAAACTATGGAAATGTCAAGACCGGTACTACTTATTTGCACAGTGCAAATGCATTGTTCAAGGCGGGTGAATTTCTGACCGTTGCACAAGCAATTGCGTAGGGATTCGAAAGAGTTCCATCTTCACTGAGTTCAGGTAAAGACTCGGCTTCTCCTCCCTTGTAGGAAGAGATTAGCCGATTTCTACACGATGCATTATGCAGAATGAAGAGTTCGTACTTTTTCCGCAGTAAAACATTGAAAATTCAACGGAATATTATTAAAATAGTAGTATTTTTGCAAATACTGAAACAGGTTTTAATTTTTGGTACGATTACTTTATCAAAATAATTTGTAAAATCGATGAGCACGAGAATCTTGTGTTGGGTTTAGCCGTTTTCAGAGGTCTTAGCCCGCCGAGGAACGATGTATGGTGGCGACCTCTTCAGATTGCCCGCGCGGCCGCGCGTACTTATTTACCCCCGTCAACCCACTAAAAAGAATTCACGTTTGGAAAAGCCTGTATTATCCTGGTTAACATGGCTGGCAGATGTCTGAAGCTTGTTCTGCGAGGATTCTCTCGTGTTTGGGTAAGATACTGCACGGCCTGTTTGTTACTTCTTAGTAACATGCATGCATCATTTAGGATTCCACTCAAGTAATTTATTTTGTAGATGTCGGTTCCATAAGTTCTCCTTCAAAAGGTTCTTCACTATACTTGTAATGGTTCTTTTACAGTGAACCTTTGATAAGTGTTCTTCTGGCGTGCGATGGATGTGCGAAAGAATCTAGTCAAAACAATCGTTTTTGCATAGAGCATCATCGAGGTCCTGGCAGCCGAAAGATGGCGCTTTAAGAGCGCCATCTATCGGCTAGCGATCAAACTAGGCCAGGGAGTTTTAGTTAGCGGTGGGTTCGGGAACCAAACTACTCCCATTCGTAGGCTACATAAAGGTTAAATTTCTAGGGCCACCTGGGACGCAGGTGATAACACTTGTTGTCCTTGTATTGGCATAAAGTGAAATGTGGGCCAGAGAACACGTTTTTTGAGTAGGCCTCGTCTTCAGCGCAAACTGAAAAGTTTAACATTGCCGGTAGTGGTAACCTAGAATTTAGCGATTTGCACTTCACTTGGGCAAGCCTTATATAGCCTATACTTTATTGTTTAGGCCTACACAACACCTACGTAAAGAAACCGCAAGACGGACGAAAAAAACTCACAGAATCGGAACGCAGGGGAAAGGTTAACAAACACATGCAACGAACATGCTAAAATTTGACAGAAAGAAAATATTTCAGGTAGGCAGTAAAATATGATGACAAGTGTGAAAATAAACCGCGATTTTAAAAAAAAATTTCCAAAGAGAATCACAGAAGTCATTTATTTCAACTACTGAATTAACCCATTCGCTCATGTTACTTTTTCCCCGAGTTCGCTGTAATTTTCATGCTGCTCGCCATTGACCTTCTGATTCAGCAGGAATCTAGGCCTATATAATAATGCTGGAAGTCGGCTCAATAAAGTCACACTTAGAAGCTTTATTTTGCCTCGAACTCTTGGTAATAGAGGACACCATATCCTGAGGCAAAGGGTGGTTCAATTTGCGAAGAGGACTTTGTTCTGGAAGCAATATTACTTCTTTAACGGTGTTGTTCGATTGCTTTCTAAATTCTCCCTACTGCACACTGTGTTGCACCAATTCCAGCCTTGCCGTGCATTCCAACCTCGGCCAAACTCAGAATCGCCGATTGCCACGGGTTCTTGCTAGTACATCCTTATTTCTAAAGTCAGGTGGAAAGACGACAGACATGACAGAATATGTAGAGAAACGCCCATTTCTTTTCTTTGCCCATGAGAATGTCACTCAACCAATGGCACCAGGAAGCCTGCACCGCAGCTGATTGGGACATTTTTATGACGAATTGGACCTATAAAAGCAATCGTAAAACGTGCCTGGCTCCGAAAAGTGCGTCATTTACGTGTGTAGTAAACAGGGCACAGAGGCCATCGAACAGGATGGTCGCCACGACCCCAAAGGCGAAAAATCAACAATTCTTTCTTTGATTTTTCTCTGGGGATTTGCACACTTTGGCCTAGCTTTCTGGAGCAAAAGACTTCTGGAGCAAAGAAACTTCAGAAACAGTGTATTTTACTCCCCGATAGTACAGTTTTCTGGAGCCAAAAGCTCCTAATGGGAGTAAGAAATAAAAGTGGAAAATAAGAAGTGGGACAGTTTGGCATTTTACGCGAATTTTTCAATTTCTCAAATTGGGAGAAAATTTTTTCCCATTTTGAGAAATTTTCTTAAAATGACAGGACATTTTGTCTGATTTTACGGGCGATTGAAAAATTCGCGCAAAATTCCAAAATTTCCAACTTTTTATTTTCCACTTTTATATCTTACTCCCTTTGACCTGTGAGAATAGAACTTTTAGGAGCTGCATAAATCGGCATAAATCAAGGCAGTTCTAAATAGGCCTAAATAAAAGCTGTGGAAAATGTGGCTCCAGAAGTTGAATTTTCAAGAATGCTCCAAAACATATTGATCCACCAAATTTATACATAACAGTCCTGGGGTGCCAAGGTTCTGGGGGCAAAACTTGAGGGTAGTATGTAAACATTGAAACGTTTCAAAAGAAACGAGCCAAATGAAACGACCCAAAATGTTTTTAAAAATACGAAAAATCATAACAAAATTACCAAAAGCCTATATTATTTTACATTGTATGAATAGAGGAATGTAGATTACCCGATGCCTTCATGATTTTTATCATCATTTTAGCTTTTTCTGCAGTTTCTTAGCCAGACTTAGGCTGCACTGCGGGGAACGATGTCACATTTTCCTCTCGCCAACCTCGCACCCCTCATAATGGAAGGATCGGAATACGCTAATTGGTTGGAATGCTCATGGCTTATTATCTATTCACAACTCGCATGCACATTGTGTTACAAACTTTGCTCAATATCAAAAACGATATATTTTGAAGACGTTTTGGGGCCTCACACAAATTCCTCACAGAAAATAACCATGGCGAGTGACATACAGAGAAAATATATGATAAAAGGTATTAATAATCGCATAGAGAATTTCTGAAGCGACGACTTCCATATTTGGGATCGGAGACCTTGAACATTGTCGTTGGCATTCTTTTATAGTAAAACTTCTTCAGGCAAATGCCGAGAAGACGTTTTTTTGGAAATTCAAATTCCGGTCCTATTGCATTGGGGCGTGGGGCTTCAATGTATAAATCTGCATGTAGGCCTTTTTTGAGCATATTCAGAAAATTGGATGAAAAATTTGATCGTACAGCGGGCATTAGCCAGTGCGCCAACGAAACGTTGCAAAGTAAAAAAAAATTAAAAAAAGGAAAAAGGGGAAAAAGGAAGAAAAAGGAAAAAACTCTGCCAAACTGACAGCAAATCCATAAAACCTTAAAGGAATTTGATTTCTTTATGATAAAATTCACGGAACAGTACAGTTTACACACACTTTGGAAAATGCCACTAAGAAGACTAGTAAGAGAAGATATCCAACATGATTGGTGGTCAATTATGCCGAATTTCCTGCTTCCTTTTTTCGTTCCCTAACGGTACCCGTAGTAAAGACCACCGGCAAATGACAATCAAGGTAGACACCGACTTGGTGAGAACTTGGAGAAAAAATTATTTTTCCTCCAAGTTGAGAGCCACTCTACTAGGTGACGCAAACAGCTGGCTTTTAATTAATACCTTCACGCCGTGTGGAATGATAAGGTAAAATTCAAATTCAAATTCAAATTCAAATTCAAATTCTTTTATTGAATCAAGGACCCTCGAGGGGTATAATAATTACAATATTTACATTGATTTTGATTGGAACAGAGAATTTGAAGGGAAAACAAAGAGAGACTAAATACAAGACTAGATATCAGACTAGGACTACATAGCATGCATAGTGGAGTTACTGTAGTAACGATATAAAGAAACTCACCTATAGAAAATTTAACATCTTCTAATTCCTGAATATCTCCGGTTGTTCCATTCCCATTTTCCGCACAGACATTTAAATCCTTTTTGAAATCTAAAATATCTTTTTGAAATCCTAGTGTTTGTCCGTTCTGGTTTTGATCGACGCCGTCTTTGCTCAAATCCTGGATTTGCGCGCCGAACATGTCCAAATCCTCCCTGGTATCTCCCTGCATCGCAAGAAGATTCTCCACGGTGAAGTTACACGTTTTTGACGGCCGAGAATCCCCGCGGTACGAGCCCGTGGCAAGGCTTGAGCCCGTGGCCTTATCGAACAGGAACTGGAGCTCACCCGCTAGCTGCTGGCTATCCGCACCGTAACTGCACATTTCCCACGTGGTTATTATGGGCCGCAGGAGCAGGAAGGTGACAAGAGGTTAAATTTGGGTCTCAGTCTGAGTCTGGTGTCGGAGAAAAAATTTCCTGCTGTTCCCCGAATTCACCAACCACTTCTTACGTCCACAAGTCAGTCAGGGAAGTTCGTTTTTATAACTTTTCGTCCGCGAGAACTAGATACCTCTGACTCGAATTTACCAAAAGGTGCCTGAATTTTGTTCAACAACACTCTGTCGGTCGGTCTTCGTTGGACTTTAACTTGTTTTCCTTTTGGTCGGCTGTTGGATGTCGTCGGTTGATGGCCAGGAATTGAAACAAACCATTGACCTTATGAATTAATGTCCGGCGGAATAAATTGAATCCCGTAAATTCACAGTACCCACTTGATCACTGACTGCCTGTCGTTTTTATACGGAATCACTTGAAACCACGAATTGCAACCGAAAACCTTTCGAGTGATTCGAGGAAGGAAACTTTGATCAATGACAACGATACATAAGTGTAGGAAATAAAATGACACACACTTCGATCCCGAGTCGTGTTTTTCCCAAGCAGTGGCGGAAAAACACAGGTCTACTTGGAAACGGCCTGGGCGAGAAATGGTACTGGAGCAGGCCTACAATTCGCGCTGGTAGTCAAATGGGTCAGCCTCCAAGTGGGTTACGTATAAGATGCTGAACAGAACACAAACAATGCCTGCACATGCTGCGCTCGTCACTTTCATGTCAAACTGCTCAGCCCGTGGGAATCACCTCTAATCGCATTTTCACGGGTATTCAAGCCCATACCCTGCTGTGTGTAGCCAAACTTGTTACGTAATCGTCGAGGAAGGGAATTTTTTTTGTAGACAGAGGTTTCTATCGCGATATCACATTTGACTTTGGCTAATGTCGTTCACTAATGACAAAAATAGATAAGATCCTCTCTTATATACTTTTGCTAATGCTGATGTCAGGTCGCACTGCTACGATAGCCAACGCTGCGACGGAACAACTAGGCATCAAGGAAGAAATCGTGGTCAGGTCGCAAAATTGAAAATGTGTGCGGTCATCGGGAAACAGGCGGCATCTGCGCGCAGGGAATCCTAAAGGCCAATTCACACTTCTCCGTTTTGCGCTTTGCGCTTGTTTACTATGTTTATGTATGCTACCAAAAATAGATATCTATTTTTGATGGTACCAACAATAAAATTGCTTGTCCGTTCACTATGTTTATGCGCGGTACCAACAATAGAATTACTCTTTCTACCACGCACTCACATAGGAAACGGACAAGCGCAAAACGCAAAACGCAAAGTATGAAGTCAGGTCGACTGCGAATGGATTACGCCGTCGGGATGACACAGAAGTTGAACATGTTCAACTTTTGCGATTCTTGATCTTCTTGATCGGCGACTGATGCCAATAGTCGCAGGTGCGACGCAACCGCAGTCATGTCACGCGCGGCGACTGATTTGTTCCACGCGGTCGTGCCTCAGACGCAAAGTGATCAGGGAAAGTCAGTCGCCGCCCGTTTTGCGCCGTCGCAAGGTCGACCTGGCATCAGCATACGCACGCGTCGAAATCTACGTCTACGTCGCCGTTTACCGCACACTTAAGATTACTAAACGTCTCTCTATCTAACAGCTCCGTTTTCATGAATGTGCATGTAGGTCACGCCGGCGCCCGCGGCTAAGTTTTATCTCTCTAGGTTGACCTCTCTGGCCCCGCGGAGAGCGAACAGAGTGTGACCTTTGACCTTACGGTCAAGGAATGTGAATCCGATTCCGCATGATACGAAAATTTCGTAATATACAACAAATAGGCTACAGGGAGCGAAAATTTCGATGCTGCGCCTCGAATCAGGCATATCGCAATGTCTGATTCGTTGTCAACTTTTTCAAAACCCGTGCGCGGTAAAAATATTCGAGCAATTTAGGCCTAGGGTTGGGGCTTTGGGTTTCTTCTGGGGTATAGTCCTTCGGGTTTTTTTACCCTCGGTTTTAACGCTCCAAACCTTACTGACCGCCCCCTGATGACTGTCTTTGAGGTTTCGTCAATTTTTTCCTTTTATTTTGTAGAAAACAACAACGGAGCGGAAATTGCGCAACAAAATTATCGCAGCCTGTCTACCGGCAAGTTACGATGCAACATTGAGCCCATTGTGTTNTTCTTGGTAAGTCGGAGAATAAACTCATTGATTTTGAAAATGATGGCTTGTTTTTGATAATCCCTCTTTTGGTCAGTGTGGAAAGTATTCTGGTAGAGACGGGCGTTGGAGGCGACTTTAGTGAGAAAACCTTTCCTGGTGGAGTTCAGGCTCATTCCGCTCAACGCCAGGGAATGGGCATCCTAGCTATGATAGAGGGCAGCACACCGAAACTCGGTCCTATACAATGGACGGTTTTTGTGTGGGAAATTGATCAGGACCGAGTTGCCAGTTTCATTTCAATAGATTTAACCACTAGTGACACCTATTGAGCGAGTGAGCTAGGGTCCTCATTGAACCCACAACCTTGGAGGGATTACAAACTCGTCAGGTGGTGGTTTACTACTAGTCCGCCAAACTCTCCACGTGAGAGTATTTTTGCGAGAGTCCGCTCTCTATCAATGGGCAATCGCTTGCGACATTGGTAACAACGGCACAATAGCAAAGCCTGAACCCACTGTCGCGTTTTCACGCCACGATTTCGCGCGGGCCTGACATTTTCACAGGCAAAAGACAATAACAAAAGATTTCTAACATTGAAAAAGTTGCATCAAATTTCTATGGGCTGTGAAATCGCGTTTTATCGCTCTCCGCACAAAAATCGCGTCAGTGGGTAGGGGCCTACCGGACTTGTGAAAACTCGCGTAGTGGAGGACAGAGCGACTTGCTCATGAATGACAGGAACATGCTATAGATGATGGTGGCGCTGGACCCGGTAGGTTCTAAACCTTGGAACGATGAAACCATGAAACCACCCAGGAAACTATGGAACCACCCAGGAAACTATGGAACCACCCAAAATTATACTTTTATCCGGCTTTGTCAAAACAGCAAAATGACGAAATGACAAAACGAAGTGATGGACTTGTTAGACATCGGAAACAACCGCGCAGGTCAAGTGGTGTTAGGCCTAAATACATGACAGCATAAAGACATCAATGTCTTTATGATGACAGCCATCATGATATTGCACTCTTGATGCTCGTGACTCTGGCTGCAGATTCAATCCAGGGCACCCTGGCGTTCGGACTTCTTGCCAACTCTGAAGTCAGCTCTGGTACGGTGGCCCGGAAAGGACATGAAAAGTTTTTTTTCAAACACGCAATACGAGTTTTTAAACTCGTATTGCGTGTTTGAAAACTCGTATTGCGAGTTTAAAAAGTCGTATTGCGAGTTTAAAAAGTCGTATTGCGAGTTTATAAACTCGTATTGCGTGTTTGAAAAGTCGTATTGCGAGTTTAAAAACTCGTATTGCGTGTTTGAAAAAAAACTTTTCATGTCCTTTCCGGGCCACCGTACCAGAGCTGACTTCAGAGTTGGCAAGAAGTCCGAACGCCAGGGTGCCCTGGATTGAATCTGCAGCCAGAGTCACGAGCATCAAGAGTGCAATATCATGATGGCTGTCATCATAAAGACATTGATGTCTTTATGCTGTCATGTATTTAGGCCTAACACCACTTGACCTGCGCGGTTGTTTCCGATGTCTAACAAGTCCATCACTTCGTTTTGTCATTTCGTCATTTTGCTGTTTTGACAAAGCCGGATAAAAGTATAATTTTGGGTGGTTCCATAGTTTCCTGGGTGGTTCCATAGTTTCCTGGGTGGTTTCATGGTTTCATCGTTCCAAGGTTTAGAACCTACCGGGTCCAGCGCCACCATCATCTATAGCAAGTTCCTGTCATTCATGAGCAAGTCGCTCTGTCCTCCACTACGCGAGTTTTCACAAGTCCGGTAGGCCCCTACCCACTGACGCGATTTTTGTGCGGAGAGCGATAAAACGCGATTTCACAGCCCATAGAAATTTGATGCAACTTTTTCAATGTTAGAAATCTTTTGTTATTGTCTTTTGCCTGTGAAAATGTCAGGCCCGCGCGAAATCGTGGCGTGAAAACGCGACAGTGGGTTCAGGCTTTGCTATTGTGCCGTTGTTACCAATGTCGCAAGCGATTGCCCATTGATAGAGAGCGGACTCTCGCAAAAATACTCTCACGTGGAGAGTTTGGCGGACTAGTAGTAAACCACCACCTGACGAGTTTGTAATCCCTCCAAGGTTGTGGGTTCAATGAGGACCCTAGCTCACTCGCTCAATAGGTGTCACTAGTGGTTAAATCTATTGAAATGAAACTGGCAACTCGGTCCTGATCAATTTCCCACACAAAAACCGTCCATTGTATAGGACCGAGTTTCGGTGTGCTGCCCTCTATCATAGCTAGGATGCCCATTCCCTGGCGTTGAGCGGAATGAGCCTGAACTCCACCAGGAAAGGTTTTCTCACTAAAGTCGCCTCCAACGCCCGTCTCTACCAGAATACTTTCCACACTGACCAAAAGAGGGATTATCAAAAACAAGCCATCATTTTCAAAATCAATGAGTTTATTCTCCGACTTACCAAGAAAGAGACAATGATTGACAGCAATTTCACAATATAGATAATTAGATTATCTGTAATAATAATTTAAGGCAGATTATGGCGTCCAATCCATGTGGCAGAGGCTTCATCAGTGTAATGTTGCCATTCATTTTTTGCCTCATAAATAGGCCAATTACTATTTTACCCTCAGAATCCTGGCATACACAATTACAAACGGAGTTGAGCCTTTCACAAGCAACAAACGGGGTTCAATAATCGACCCCTACTGCACACCAATGCCAATCTCTCATTGGTATATCTTCCATCTTATCCTTGAATTGGTTTTCCTTTTTAAGTTATCACTTGACAACTGGCAAGGGTGGAATTTTCCATTGTTTCTTGAGGTCATCTAAATCATCCTCCCAATGTTTTTCGAAGTGAATATTCATAAATGTTTTTGACTGGAGACCAACTTTCAGTGCCCACGCCCAGTAGGCTGTCAAATATCTTCTTCTGTACCTGAAACACAAAATAGGGGTCTTTTTCAAGTGGAACTTTACAATCTGAAACTCTAGAAAAGACTGAGCTGAAACCTGAATGTAGAACTAACACCTGTGTAGACAGGATAAACAAGCAATTAAGGAAAGAATAGTGTCCAAGCCCTGCGGGTGGTTGCTGGACCTAATTAAGGAGTTCTGGAGTTCTGAATTCTGGAGATTGACTTCTTGCTTATTATCATTTTGTGTGTCAATTTTGTGCTATTCTGTATCTTGAAACACAAAATACATTTCTTAGAACTGCATGTACATGGGGAGCATGGAGGCAGTGATGAAGTGTTTATGGGACGTCCTGTAACTAATACTTACACAGGACCAAATCTTAGCGGTG
The DNA here is from genome assembly GCA_002633025.1 of Notospermus geniculatus. Classification (NCBI taxonomy): domain Eukaryota; kingdom Metazoa; phylum Nemertea; class Pilidiophora; order Heteronemertea; family Lineidae; genus Notospermus; species Notospermus geniculatus. The sequence continues at coordinate 85,180 of NMRB01001026.1, read as the reverse complement.
AAAACATTGCTCCCAAGAAGCACATCGGGAGACCTGTCTGTAGCGCCTCGACCCACTTGACCACAACCTCACCAAGCATGTTGACCGACATGCCAAGGACGGTGTGCACAAGATCGTGAATTTCACGATATCGTGTCATTGTGTAAGCCAGGTCTACATCATCAATGAAGGACACGCCCAGTCGGTCATCAGGAGAGAGATTCTGAAATTGAGTAATTAGAGCATTATAATATTATAGACAAAGACCATTTTCCAGTGTTCTCCACGGGTTTTGGTCTAAGACGGGTGGCGGCGGGCCTGGTGCCAGGAGCCGAAGGTGCCTTCTGGCGGGGGGTCTGGGCACCCTCCCCCAGCGAAATTTGGATTTTAGGTGCTCTGAGATGCGTTTTCTGAGCATCTGAGATGCATAATTGAGCGATCTAAACCATAAATATTAGGGCGGACGAATCTTTAAGAGGGGCGAGCCGTTTTTAAGAGGGGCGGATTTTGCTGTCGGTATTTTTAAGAGGGGCGGGCCGCCCCTTTTTAACTGGTGTGGAGAACACTGCATTTCTTCCGTAATTCACCTCTTTGTATTATGTCATGATTTTTTTTCATGTCGACACCACTGACTGCACAATACGAAGGTACTTCTATATTACTATCACTTTGATAACTTGCAACAATTATTAACTTCAGCTTTATTCAGCATCCTTGTGAAGCAAATACTTTGACCTTTCTTCATTGACGACATGGGCCAAGCCCGTGAGGACTCACATTAGTTTCCAGAAATCTGATGTATTCGCTCCCTAATGTTCCCATTGGTAACTGCCGCAGGTTGTCAAGGTCAACAGTGGATGAGTTAATGCGTGGCTTCTCCCTGTATCCAGTAACAGAACAGATATCAATTTGAGCAAATATCTATACATGTAGATGCCTGAACCGGGTCATATACCAATGTGATGGGTTTTAGCAACAAAATGGACAAAACTGCCTTAGGTTAGGAAAGGAGTTCAGTAACTTACTGAAGCAACTGCCTCCCAACTGGGTCACTCATCATCTTCTCCCTCATTCCCTTCAATGCGAGATAACCTGTTGTTTCTCCAAAATAATGCACCATATCTGCCAACAAAAAATATTGGTATGAAGTATGAAGACACATACAGACACACTGTAAAAGAGATTGTTTTCCTGTCATTGAGGAATCCATCTATAATGCTGATTAGATTGCAACCCACGGGGGCTCCTGGAGCTGATAGTGATAGGCTATCTCTTTCTTGTCTTTTTCCGCACTGGTCTATTGGCTTGAATTCGCTGACTATTACACATACCATCTCTCCATGGCTGAAAAAAGGCTGTCACCCCAGATCCCACAGCAAGTAAGCCTTTCTGAAAAAGTGTTGTCGGGACGTGGCCAGGGTAGAGTTTGTCATATTCATCACTTCTGTACATGTATCTGTGAGGGCCACAAATGTCACCATCATCACTGTCAGACACAGGCTGATTGGATGTCTTCTGTTTGGAATGGTTTTCTTTCTGATAATCTGAAAAAATTGAGGACTGTGAAGGGCAACAAAAATGCCGGGGAAGAATTTAATTTAGGCTTGCCTCGTTTCATTCAATCAATGTCATCATGGTTGCAACTCATGAAACTTGTTTTTATTCCAACTTGGCCACCCCTATGATAATGCCGGATGGATGACCAGACATAATAAATTCTCTTGTCACTTTTGTGCAAGGCTTTCTGCCCGCCGGTTACTGGTTAGGAGGTTTCGCGGTAGGTGCCGCCGCCGTACCGGTGTAGGCCTAGGGCAGGCCTATTGATTTGGATGGACGAGCCGACATGGCCGAGAATGCGAGATGAGACTGACACTGAGCATTGCTGAGAGACTTTTCAATCAAAAGCACGGCCAGACCACAGGGACTTGAGGCATGCATTGCAGGGGTGGTGGGTGTGTTACAGAGGTCCAATAACCAGAACACACCCCCGAGTAATGGCACGGTATACTGACGTATACCTAGGAGAAAGTTATTTTTCTCCTAGGTATACGTCAGTATACCGTGCCATTACTCGGGGGTGTGTTATTGGACCTCTGTAACACACCCACCACCCCTGCTAATGGCATGCATGCCTCAAGTCCCTGTGGGCCAGACGACAAACAGACAAACATAGGCCTACATAATTGTTCTCACCTTGATTCAGGAAACTTACATAACTACGTTTTACACATATAAATGCAAATTTAGCCCTTGGGACTCGCTTCAATAGGCAGTTCTGGCAGGAAATTGACACTGTTTTGACATGTTTGAAAACAAAAGTTCTGGTCATGGGCGCAGCCATCTTGGATGAGACACAATACACTCTCCACGCACTGGGGATTTGGTTAGCCTGGAGTCTGCAAGGCTGAATTAGAATTAGAATTAGAATTAGAATTATTTATTACTCTCTAATCACAGTACAGTGATACATACAAACTGGTTCCCAGATAGTCTCGTGCCACCAGACTCTGCAATTTTCAATTTTAGAGTCTGGTCCGGATGGTACCTTTTTCTTGTAAAATCCATCATGGCGGACAATAGCCCACTAATCCGCCGTTAATTATACCTCGATTTGCGCCGCAGATCGAGGTACGAACGGCATTTTGCTCCTAAGGCAAGAGATCGTAATGGTTGCCATTCATTTTTTGCCTCATAAATAGGCCAATTACTATTTTACCCTCAGAATCCTGGCATACACAATTACAAACGGAGTTGAGCCTTTCACAAGCAACAAACGGGGTTCAATAGACCCCTACTGCACACCAATGCCAATCTCTCATTGGTATATCTTCCATCTTATCCTTGAATTGGTGTTCCTTTAAGTTGGTATCACTTGACAACTGGCAAGGGTGGAATTTTCCATTGTTTCTTGAGGTCATCTAAATCATCCTCCCAATGTTTTTCGAAGTGAATATTCATAAATGTTTTTGACTGGAGACCAACTTTCAGTGCCCACGCCCAATAGGCTGTCAAATATCTTCTTCTGTACCTGAAACACAAAATAGGGGTCTTTTTCAAGTGGAACTTTACAATCTGAAACTCTAGAAAAGACTGAGCTGAAACCTGAATGTAGAACTAACACCTGTGTAGACAGGATGAGTGAGTCTACACAGGTGTTAGTTCTACATTCAGGTTTCAGCTCAGTCTTTTCTAGAGTTTCAGATTGTAAAGTTCCACTTGAAAAAGACCCCGGTTGGGGTCGAAAATTCGTGAATTCTGGAGACTGACTTCTTGCTTATTATCATTTTGTGTGTCAATTTTGTGCTATTCTGTATCTTGAAACACAAAATACATTTCTTAGAACTGCATGTACATGGGGAGCATGGAGGCAGTGATGAAGTGTTTATGGGACGTCCTGTAATACTTACACAGGACCAAATCTTAGCGGTGAAAACATTGCTCCCAAGAAGCACATCGGGAGGCCTGTCTGTAGCGCTTCGACCCACTTGACCACAACCTCACCAAGCATGTTGACGGGCATGCCAAGGACGGTGTGCACAAGATCGTGGATTTCACGATATCGTGTCATTGTGTAAGCCAGGTCTACATCATCAATGAAGGACACGCCCAGTCGGTCATCAGGAGAGAGGTTCTGAAATTGAGTAATTAGAGCATTATAATATTATAGACAAAGACCATTTCCAGTGTTCTCCACGGGTTTTTGGTCTAAGAGTGGCGGCGGCGGGCCTGGTGCCGAAGGCACCGCGCGAGGAGCCGAAGGCGCCTTCTGGCGGGGGTCTGGGGGCCCTCCCCCAGCGAAATTTGGATTTTAGGTGCTCTGAGATGCGTTTTCTGAGCATCTGAGATGCATAATTGAGCAAAATATTGCGGGGTGGACGAATTTTTAAGAGGGGCGGGCCGTTTTTAAGAGGGGCGGATTTTGCTATTGGTATTTTTAAGAGGGGCGGGCCGCCCTCTTTTTAACTGGTGTGGAGAACACTATTGTTGTCATGATTTTTTTCATGTCGACACCACTGACTGCACAATATGAAGGCGCTTCTATATTACTATCACTTTGTAACTTGCAACAATTATTAACTTCAGCTTTATTCAGTTTCCTAGCAAAGCGAATACTTTGGGGCGAAGCCCGTGATGACTCACATTAGTCTCCAGAAATGTGATGTATTCGCTCCCTAATGTTCCCATTGGTAACTGCCGCAGGTAGTCAAGGTCAACAGTGGATGAGTTAATGCGTGGCTTCTCCCTGTATACAGTAACAGAACAGATATCAATTTGAGCAAATATCTATACATGTAGATGCCTAAACTGGGTCATAATACCAATGTGATGGGTTTTAGCAACAAAATTGCCTTAGGTTAGGAAAAGGAGTTCAGTAACTTACTGAAGCAACTGCCTCCCAACTGGGTCACTCATCATCTTCTCTCTCATTCCCTTCAATGCGAGATAACCTGTTGTTTCTCCAAAATAATGCACCATATCTGCCAACAAAAACATATTGGTATGAAGTATGAAGACACATATATAGACACATTGTTTTCCTGTCACTGAGGAATCCATCTGTAACGCTGATTAGATTGCAACCTACGGGGGCTCCTGAGGTGATAGGCAAACTCGTTGTCTTTTTCCGCACTGGTCTATTGGCTTGAATTCGCTGACTATTACACATACCATCTCTCCATGGCTGAAAAAAGGCTGTCACTCCTGATCCCACAGCAAGTAAGCCTTTCTGAAAAAGTGTTGTCGGGACGTGGCCAGGGTAGAGTTTGTCATATTCATCACTTCTGTATCTGTGAGGGCCACAAATGTCACCATCATCATCACTGTCAGACACAGGCTGATTGGATGTCTTCTGTTTGGAATGGTTTTCCTTCTGATAATCTGAAAAAATGGTGGACTGTGAAGGACAACAAAAATGCCGGGGAAGAATTTAATTTAGGCTTGCCTCGTTTCATTCAATGTCATCATGGTTCCAAGTCATGAAACTTGTTTTTATTCCAACTTGGCCACCCCTACGCCCTAGGCCTAGGCCTATGCCCCGGATGGATGACCAGACATAATAAATTCTCTTGTCACTTTTGTGCAAGGGTTTCTGCCCGCCGGTTACTGGTTAGGAGGTTTCGCGGTACGCGCCGCCGCCGTACCGGCGTAGGCCTAGGGCAGGCCTAAATTGATTTTGATAGACATGATACTTTGATAGACGAGCCGAGCGAGAGAGATGCTGAGAGACTTTTCTTCATCAAAAGCACGGCCAGACGACAGACAAACATAATTGTTCTCACCTTGATTCAGGAAACTTACATAACTACGTTTTACACATATAAATGCAAATTTAGCCCTTGGGACTCGCTTCAATAGGCAGTTCTGGCAGGAAATTGACACTGTTTTGACATGTTTGAAAACAAAAGTTCTGGTCATGGGCGCAGCCATCTTGGATAGACACAATACACTCTCCACGCACTGGGGATTTGGTTAGCCTGGAGTCTGCAAGGCTGCTCACCGTACGATGCTGCCACCTTTCATCAGATTCTGTACTTAGGCAGTACACACTCCGCATTTTGGTTGCACACTCCGCGCTTGAGTTTTCGGTTGCGTGGAGACTGCAAGACGGCTACCGTACGATGCTGCCATCTTTCGACAGTATGTTGAAGTACTGTTATGTAGTACACTCTCCACGCTTCAGTTTTCACTAGGATGGAGACTGCAAGGTTGCGTCGTCTGCTAAGTTTAGTTCTATTCTTTTATCATAGGTGGCACTGTAGTGCTTAAGTTGCGAACAAAACAGGGGGCAAGTAAGGGGTGGAGTGGAAACTGAGCTGCTGAGGTGAAATGTGAGGGGAGGAAGGCAGAATGAGTAATGGGGGAAGAATGTGGAGCAGGGAGAGTAAATGGTAAAGTGGGGAGGGGGTGAGGAAGGGCAAGCGGCGGAGATGGAGATGGATCTTGCGCACTGCTGAACAACAAAACAACAAGACGTTCACATGTGCAAAAGTCTTGTTGTTCACAGTCTTATTTTTACTGCAAAAATGCCGAAAATTAACATTTTACTACGAAAACCTATCCCTGATGTGTTGAGAAACCTGTTTAGATTTTCCTCGATGAGTTGTCACCAAAATCTGAACCGAAATGTGACTACAGCTTCAACGGTGAAAAATTTTAATGGACGCAAAAACAGTGATGGCACTGCTGTACAAAATGTACAGGCCCGGTGTGCATGTATTTCAAGATCTGTGATGACTAGGTTTCGAGGGACGCAAGGCCTGNTTGACCACATACAGTCAACACTCAGTTTATGTGCTCTATAAAATCTGAAGTCTGAGTTCTATGTTATCTTTAGTGTTTTTGACATGACATCACCTGTGCTTGAATTGTCCCTGTCAGGGGGGGGGGGGTTCTTGAGGGAGGTGTGCTTACCAGTCCAGACTCGGAGACTGTCTACATGTTTTATGGATCATCAAGTCGACTGTTTCCCAATTATCTTTAAAGGCCTAAGAACACCCCGAGGTAATCAGTAGTTGTTAACACTCCCAACTTGTGATGATTTTGGAAGCAAGTGCCAAAAACCACTGATTTCCTTTGGAAGATGTTGAGAGTTTTGTCCCATATCTTGCTTTCAGTCCAGATGGCCCCTCTCAGGACACCGTCTGTCACAAACAATCCTAGGCCCATATTTTCAAAGCTGTTTTAACGCTAAAATGCATTTTAGTCCAGAACTTGCATGCCTAAAAGCATGCAAGTGCTGGACTAAAATGCATTTTAGCATTAAAACAGCTTTGAAAATTTGGGCCCTAGTGTCCAACAGGCCTCATCAAAGACAACCTCTCCAGTGTTTTTCCTGTAGTGAACAAAACCAAATCAAAGGAGTGAACTGATAGAAAATTTTGTATTCGGCTAAGTTAAAACAACAAAAGTGAGCTTTCACTTACTGAACTCCAACAACATTGTATTCATGCCGGATATGTACGCAGAGAACTCTGGATGTGTGGAACTGAATGAAATTAACAAACATGGCTGTCAGCACATCCAGAGGGACTTTTTCAGACATTGTAAATGAAGCCCAGTTTTCATCATAAAGATTTAACATTTCAACAGTTAAAAGTAATACTAGTAGTACTTAAAATTACATACTGGTTTTTTGAGATTAAAACAGAAACTTCAACTATCTCACATTTTGTGAGTGATAAAATCCAACTTGAGCATAAAACAAGAAATAGAAACTTATCACTTTTGTGAAGACAATTAAAATGGAGCATTTGAAATATTGCACTCTCTTGTCATGAATTCTCAACAAAGTTTCAATGCCAGTCACTGAATGTGTTTCCCCACACGGAAGTTTTCCTGCGATCGACAGAAAACTTTTGAGGGGAATCTCGGTGAAAGAAAGTTGCTGACACTGTCAGACTGCAGTAACTTGTCGACACTGACAGCAGTGACACTCCGAGTCTGTTGACATATCAATGATCAGTTATGCGACGGTTAAAACTCAATCTCTTGAGTCCATAAGATCCTAGTCCAAACAGGTCTTCTGCCCACGGCTCATCCACAAAGAATTTAGGTGTCTCTTGTGGTCTACATTCCAATGAGTAGCAATTGAAGTTGTATAAATCCTGGTCCTCGCAGACGCCAATGGCTGAAAAGGGAAAGGGACCAAAATCAATGCAGTTGTAAACCGATCCTCAAAGCACTGCTTGGGGGGCTGGGGCAGATATGGTTACAAAAGTTACAGGGCCTTCTCTTGCCTATCAACCAAGATCAGAGGAACATGTTCCATTGAAGTAAAAGCTCTATCCTGAGCTACCAAGTGTAACTACTGTATGGAGGGGGGGGGGGGGNNNACATGATCTACTCACATGTGTCAAACGAACAAAGTTTCGTCAACGTTTCTTCAATTGGGTTGAACTTGAAGACCACCGCCCGATCATTCAAGTTCTGACCCTCTCCATCTTCTTCGTGGCCGTACTGGCATATCCCCGTCACATAGATGTCACTGTCGACGCAGCAAGCCGTCACGTGCGTGTAACCAATCGTGCTGGCCGCACACGATGTCCACTCGTCCAATTTGATGTCATAATATTCTATGATGTTGTGCGTCACCAATTTGTATTGTCCGTGTGACAAATGTTGAGCAATACCACCGATGATGAAGATGATGTCACCCACGGTGACCATACTGTGGCGACTTCTTCCGTGCCACAAGCTTTTCCGCTGTGTCCATTGGTTACTGATGGGGTCAAACTTGTACAGTACCTGAAAATCAACGAATTTTCATCAATCTTATTTGAATCATCACCATACCTGATAATAACAGTGGCAGTGGCGGATCCCCCCGTTCAGCCGCCGAGCAGCAAAAATTTTCGAAGCCATATAGGCCTACATGTAATCAGACTCTTAATTTTCAGTAAAAAGAAAGTTCAATTTGGCCTGCCCAGGTGCCAGGAAATCGCGTTTCCGGCACTTTTACCCCCAAAATTTCGTAGCTTCGCGCCTTCGGCGCTCAGGGAATGGGGTTTGCCCATTCCACGTTGATTAGAAGTTTACCACATTGTGCCTGCCATATCTGAGGTTGGGTTTGATCCTTTGAGAGGTTCTCCCTCTTCTATGATGTCTGGGTAAGAAGTCAGTACAAACAATATCAAGGTGACTAGGCAGGTGGTTCTGAGCACAAAGTGTAGTAGTCTACCCTTGGGTGTGTCCTACAGAAGTGATGTTGAATTGTGACCGATTGGGGACTTTGATTTGATGTCCTTATAGAAAGGTGTCCTTCCTTCAGAGTGTCCTCAAAGGGGAGGTTCTACTCTGCTTGGCATCCTGAGAATATCAGGCGTTCTTACTGCTCGCTCCCTTCGTCACCACAGTGACGAAGGTAGCGAGCACTAAGAACGCCTGATATTCTCAGGATGGATTCAGGCGTATTCTCTCAGGGGTTTGTGTGCGGCGACGAAGGTAGCGAGCACTAAGAACGCCTGATATTCTCAGGATGCTGCTTGGAGTTGTAGGCCTACTGTGATCTCACCTTGGACGTTCTTGTGTCAGATTCCGCATCATACCCTCCTGAACAAAAGATGACGCCTTGATGTGTCGAGCTGGCATGGAGGGCAAAAGGGTACGGCATTCTCTTCTTCTCCATCCAGCAATCGTGAATGATGGAGTATTCAACAATGGTATGACGGGGCTCCTGCTTCTTGTTGATACCTGGAAAATGATGGGAAACAATGACGAAATACAACAGAGTCACCTTTGTCCAAAATAAGGATAGGTTATCCTATCTAAAACACTTGAGAGTGGTCGTCCATTCCCCATTGTGTCCCCTCTCCCACCACATAGGTCCCTGATACGGGCCCTACACCATCATCCACCTGTGAACAGACAGGCCACCAGTGACCACTGCAGATTGAAAACGGACATTAAGAGGTTAGTGCACAGAGCAGAATCCTCTCCGTGGAGGTGACAGGCCAGGAGACAGATTGGACACCAAACTTGTTTCCATGATTGCCCAATGTGAAGGACACAAAGAGCCTAAGTTTGTCCAGATGGAGGAGTAACCCTTGTACCCCATCCTCGCACCCACGGTCTTCACAACCGACTCCCCAACTCGCGCTTGGTTCATTGAGGGAGGGTACGACGGTAAATGACCTGAGATTCTCAGGATGCTTGTACCCAAGCTCCTGCGATCTCTTGAAGACCTGAAGAAGATGGCAGTTTTGTGGAGTCCATCGGACTGAATGTTGAGGAGGTTGGCAGTTCAACAAACAAGAATATGTCTACTCACCCCCGATGATATACAGGCTTTTCCCACTCGCAACAAGGGAGAAGCTGCGCCTGTGCTCCGTGAGGGTCGCCAGCTGTCGCCATTTATCAGACCGAGGGTCATAACGATGGAGGCTAACCACTTTATCATGGTGACCGCAACAGGCGACGAACAGAAAATTGCTGAAGATTGTGAAACCCTCAACATTTTTGTTGGCAGCACGTTTGGGATTGAAAACTTTGCGGTTCAGTTCCAACCGTTCCAGTTCATCCAAGGGTAGGACCCACTCCATATTGTGGCTGTCGATGATCGTCATTGTCGGCACCTTCGTCCTCAAGTCAGTTTGGAAGCCATGCTGGAGCGGCTGCAGGATCTCAGCGACGTGGTATCCAAGGGCTTCCTGGATTAAGAGTACGGATTTTTCATCTTCCCTCACCATGTCGATGTCCAGAACTTGTGCCAGCATATTTGGCGGGATGAGGCAGAGACGGACTTTACCAAGAAGACAACTCAGATACCTCCTCCTCTTGGCCACATCATGATACACCCAGTGCAGAACAAGCTTACACAGGGCGTCCTCCGATACGTCCACTAGTTTTTCCGAAGAGAGGATGGTTTGGAAGAACCTGTAGTCCAAGTTGAGGAAGCTGTCTTTTGCATTGCGGACGAAGACCGAAAAGTGACTAGCAGCGACGTCGATAATGTCCAAGTCGTAAGAATCGGCCAAGGAGAGGAAGTTCAGAAAGTTTGTTACTTTCAAGTTCTCCATGATGTACGTTTTACAGGCGTCAACTGCGGGTGTCATCTCGAAATAGGAGGCCGTGTGGAGTATGGAGGAGATGGTCTCTGATGTCAGCATCAACTCGCCCGTGTATATAAAGTCGATAAGAGGTCCCAGGACGATTCCCGAAATGTCCTTCAACTCAACGATTTCATCGTTAGCGCTTGTGCTGGCCTCCGAAGGAATATCTATCGAGAGAGATGTCTCAAAACAGTTCGGCGATGAAGGTTCGGTCACAGGTTTATGGACTTTAATACCGACATTGCCAGCGTGTAGTTCAATGTCACAGAATTTTTTTCCCTTGCGGTGGACAACAGGGAACTCCAAGCGTTCACCGTTGGACTTCTTTTCTGTTTTATGGGCTAGGAGACAACGGAAGTAAGGACTGGCTGCGACAAGAATTGCTTTGTGGACTTTCAAGACTGTATCGCCAGCTTTTAATGTGAGGTCACAGAACGTCCCATCACTCCGTAGATGGTTCAGCGTGTCCAAGAACTTGATCCTGAAGTCCTGCGTTCCATTTGGCCCAGCGGACTGGCCTTTTTTGGAGGGGTATCCCCCGCATTCTGCGTCGATCCAGTCGCCACCACCAGACATACTGCACCTGCAGAGATATTCATGGAGATTAAAGGTGTTGGAGTTGGAGAGACGTTGTGGGTAGGAGGTCTACCCCCAGACATGCCAGAGATTTGCCCAGGCAGGATGCATCAGGCAATTGGGAGTCTAGATTGAGTTGTTAATTCATGGAAAATACATGCTTGAGGGTTGGACTTGTATTGGACCTGTGGTCAACTAGTGAACAGATTTCCCCAGGAGGGGACAGACACTCAGGCAGTCTGCAGTGTTTCCGCCATGCAGTGGTATGGGGAGATACCATTATCCCCCCTTAAAAAGTCTAAATTTGTGTTTTTGACCAAGAATTCTGTCAAATTTTCTCTTATCCCTCCCCTTAAAAAATTCCTGACAGAACACTGGTCTGCAGACTCTGCTTTGCGTGGGAATGGCATAGCACTAAGCAGTACCACGACGTACACAGACCAGCCATCATGGACAACATAATTAATGGCCTTCTATCTAACAGCAGTCAAACATGGTAAAGTCTACAGGCAGCATCATAATCAAGGCTAAATTAATCAGACTCCGCGCCCCAACAACAATTGCATAAAACCTCGATGGATGGCCTTCCTTGTGTAATAGGTCAACAGCCTACTAAGTCGATAGAGAAATGTCCTTCAAAACATTCAAGTCCAATGGCAATTTTTTTTATTTTAAACCCTTTATTGGCAATCTGTTGAACATGTAAGTACATCCACTCAATCCATGGATGCCATCATGGCAAATTCTTTGAATAACTCAAATGTTATTTATTAGCAGAACTACAGAAAATGCTTTTTTGACTGGAGGAAAGCCAAAAGCATTGGCAAAGACACTTGGTTGTCAGCCAGCCAACAGTATCACACTCCTTCACTCCCAAGGTCTGACTAGGTTAAGGCATATGGTATTAGTGCATTAGGCCTAGAAAACAGAAAATACATGTACTCAACGAGTTTTTCACTCACTTTGGAGTAGTTTAGCCCAATCCTCGTCCTCTCTTTAGATCTGAAACATGAGCAGGGCCCACCTCCCTAGACAAGCTAAAGTTGTTCAGATAATTTACATACCCCGGGCATTTTGTGCATCCATCATCTCTCGAACTCGACACTCCCATTGAACCCGACGAAAAATCAAATTCATCAAAATGATACTCAAACATGAAATTGAAAGACACAGAGCCACGCAATCATAAAACTGGAGTTCATATCTGATCTGATTGACCTGTTGATCCCGACAGAATTCGTCAAGTGCTTCGCTTCCACAGGACTTGTAGTGACTGATCTGGCTGGAGAGTATCATAATGGCACCCATATGATTAGCTCAATTATCTCTAATGGTAGCATCTAACTCCATCATTTGTCAACGGGTTAATTATTCCCCTTTAAATAATGTCTGGTATTCAGTGGCATAGTAAGTTGCTGCACTGCCATTGGTCAGTTCGTAACAAACACAGTGAGCATGCAGGAACCACAACAGCATGTTTGGCAGGGCAGTTGCGCACAGGAGACCTGCCTAATTTTCGCCCAATGGCAAATGGTCAAAAGTTCTTTGCATGTTCAGTGTTCTGATAACTGAGACTGGGTGTTGTTTTCTGTCCATGACCATGTGTCATACAAACTAAAGCTAAATACCGTAGGCCTATAGGCCTGCCTAGGCCTAAATAAAGGCAAGGATGCCTAGGCCTGGCGGCAGTAGGTAGCCTAGCTCACAGCTTGGATTAGTGAAGTTGTCTGAGCCTAGCGGTCGACGGTCCCGTCCGCCCCCTGTAGACACAATGAATGACCATGCATTTAGGCCTATGGCATGCCATGCACATGGCGTTGCCGTTCCCCCGTTCAGTGTAGCTGGGCGTGGCCGTGCACGTGGCTGCATGCTGCGCCCGAGCCGCAGATAGGCCTAACATGCCTATAATGCTGCTAACATAGCCGGCTTACGGTAGCTGATTATACATTTACCAACTTCAGATGACTCTTTTCTTGGATCTTATTCAGCTGACAATATTTTTTTTATGTATATTTCGGTGTTAGGGCGTACCCTATTCGAAACATGAGACACTGCAACACGTGCAAGGTCGGATCACGAAACAGCACAAGTGCCGAAAAGAAACATTTAATTTATGCAAATTTAAAAGCGAGGCTGAATCCCACGCTGTGGTCGTCGCATTCCTCTCTCCCCGTGTGACGACCATCTATGATGTCTTCGGCTATACCTCGCTTTTGTCGCAAGGAGAATCGCACCCAGTCCAAAAACACGATATTTCGTCAAATTAGAAATGTTTTATTTCTTGGACAGTAGGCCTATACTGGTTGGCCCTTAGGAGAGATGTAATTCAATTTGGTGGGGGGGGGGCGATCTTTGGTCCGGTCGAGTCTCTGTAACGTTAGTGCAGCGTTGTGGTTTCGCTTATCCTGGTCTCCCCGTGAAACGATCAACTATGATGTCTTCGGTACCTCGATTTATTATGTAAGGAGACATGTCCTAAATACTAGGCGACAAAAACGTGATCCTGTGTCAAATAATTAATGTTTTATTTCTTTCACAATGTTTGGTTGGTCCAGAGGGGCAATAATTCGAGAATGGGGTGGGGCGCAGGAAAAAATTTATTTCCAGTATGATTCTAAAGCTGTCTGGGTTAAGAAAACGATTTTCAGATAAAAACAAAAGATGTCTTATATTTTGCAAGGTGGTGCTACTGTCTCCGGTGGCCTTGGTCTTTGTGGTCCGGATGGTTTGCAGGGAGATGAACGATCATAACAGGCGCACTCGCATGGTGAAGGACATAGTCGCTGACACTTCCGAGGATGGTTCTTCGGACTGCGCCCATTCCTCTGGTTCCCATGACGATCAGTCCGACTTTCTCCTCTTCGGCCATAAGAACAATTGCTTGGCCTGGGTTTCCTGGGTGTTCAACTGCTCGCATATGATGCTTTTCAACCTGGGAAAAAATGAGACTTGTAGCATTCTGAGCCAAGGACAGAGAATTGTTGACAGTGTAGCCCACATGTTAGGTTCACCACCAATCACCATGGAGTTCGTGTGTGATGCGGCTCGGGGTCTATATTCATAAACGTACTTAAGTCAAAGTGTGAAACTTATCTTTTGTGTTGAACAATGGGCCCAGGGTCCATGTATTCATAAACATACTTAAGTCAAAGTGTGAAACTTATCTTTTGTGTTGAACAATGGGCCCAAGGTCCATGTATTCATAAACATACTTAAGTCAAAGTATCTTTTGTGCATCGAAGATGCTTTTGTGCTGAACAAAAGATAAGTGTCACACTTAGACCTAAGTACTTTTATGAATATATGGGCCCTGACCTCGAGGCCTATTTTAGACTCCAATCAAATGCAGACACCTCCATGATAGGCCAAATTAAAATCTGGGCGGAGGTGAAGACTAAAGCCACCCAAGGCAAGGAACCCTTTTCATTGTCAACCCCTCGGGACATAGCTACGTAGCCTTCGCACCTTCTTTTCATTTAAAATGCGATCAAATTTCTGTTTCAGTTTTCTCAACTCCTGTCGTTTTTCATAAACTATCGTATCCCATGTGTCTGTCGGCATGGTCAACGCCTCAGCTGAAAACGATAACAAACAAACTTGCATTGGCTGAATTCATAGAATAGGGCCTACATCACGCCACAGCAGACGATGTCATGAGCTTCACTCTTTTGGACAATTTGAAAGCTTCCCGCCGATTTCTCAATAAGACGGTTGAATTTCCGAGAAGGCGGCTATCTGTATTTGCGGAACGAAACGGTTGTTCCGTTCCAACAGACTCGAATTTCTAACCTGTATTTTGCAAAACGGAACTCCGGAACGGAACGGAACGAAACGAAACGGAACGGAACGTCATATTTACATCAACTGGTCTGTACAGGAGAACTGGATAGGTCATGTTTACCCACCTCCAGCCATGACGCCAAATGTGGCCGGTACCCTGGGGGGATCTATACTGTGGGCAAGAATGATGCTATAACTTGGTCGATGGACGGTCTCGAGGTAATCTGTAAACAAAGCGGAAAACCATGTAGGGCCTATTTCAGCGGCTCTGGAGGATAATGTTGATAAAAATCACTCCGGTATCTCAAAGCAATAGAACCTCTACTCACATTTCAGAGCGTATTCTGCATGAGAGCTCTGATCAATCGCGACGAGGACTGTCATCTCTCGTTCACCCTCTCCTGCACCCTCCTTCTTCACCTCCGATGGACTGGGCGTCCCTGTCTTCGTGTCGTCGCTAGACATGCTAATATTAATAAACCAGGAAACCGCCGAAAGTGTCTGTCCGCCGAACTGTCTAATATCGATTGATAGATCGAGAAAGTTGTCTCTCTATCAAATTGGGTTGTGAAAATGGGTGAGACCTATCCTCGACGATTGACCGGAATTCAAGTACATTCAAAGTTTGTCTTCGATTATGACCACTCATAGATATGGAATTCTTGACTTTCAACTTCGACCACCGAAAGAAAAAATGTCGCGTGATAAAAGAAGGTGAAGGCCCAGCCGAAAACGGAAAAAAGGCAGACGCGCACAAGCAACAGGAAAACAAGTTTGTTTTTCGCTTTACAGAGAAGATTCATCAAACATCAAACAAAAACAATTAGTAATTTGTTCTTTATTATTAAAGTGTACGTACATTCAGTTTAGCCTCGGATGAAATACTTGTCCAAAGAAGAAAGCACAAAAATTGACAGACAAGGTGGTAAATATCAAGAAGTCAACTTCCAGGACTTAGCGAATTTTCGACCCCAACCGGGGTCTTCCTCAGGCGCTTTTCATATCATTCATACAAATACTTGTACAGTAATCTAGTATACATTAACTGTTATCGTAACAGAAGTTAAATTTCTGGAGTACTCTAGTACCAAGTCAAAGTAACATGAGTTTCTAGTGTGCTACGGAAAACTGGAGCCCACTTCTATGATAGCCTAAAGATGTGTTCAACGTGCTGCTATGGGACCAATAGTAGGAGCAGTCAGCCGCACTTATTGCCAAAAGATGGCAGCAAAGTTCTAGCGGACGAATACAAAAGAAATTTCTCTTGATTGGTGCTCAATCAACCATGAATGGGTCCGCTGGGCACTGAAATTGAGCATTTGTGACACATATTGGTCAACTGACTGACAGCTCCTATTCCATTCAGTTTTGTCGAATGTCATTCGGAACGACCTGAGGCGAACTGCTTATCTATCCACTCGGCGGCGCATTTCACCTCGGACACAAGTCCAAGGCAGCCATATTGTTTATCATCAAACCCACGTGACCGCCGTGGGACTATTTTCGCCGAATTTTGGCCCGTTAAGATGTTCAACCCTACTTGCTCGATAAGTTGAGGCATATTATATATAAACTTACCGATCTCTCACTGAATTTGCCAATTATTGATCAATAACGCAACGTTTTTGTGCGACCTATTTCGTTCGTGCGCAGGGTGTGATGAGACGACCGCATCCAAACCACCAGAAACGCATTGAAATCGTTGCGCATTCAAGATGCCGAGCAGTTGCCTTCGGAAGTTACGAATGGTCGAATGTCTATCCGAATGTCTATCCAGCGAACATTTAGACCGCGCTCTCATTTGCGGTATTTTGTCCATCATCCTGTTTCTCATGCAGCAGAACCTGATACGTCCCAGGAATAATGGGACATCCGGCATTTCGACTGTCGAGCATTTCGTAGAGGTTATTGGAAACCCAGTTTGCACGATGGTCAGAACTCCGCTCTTTAATCTGCGCATAGTCGTTGTCGTCGTCGTCGTCGTTGTTGTCGTCGTCGTCGTCGTTACTAGTTTCGTTTTCCGCGGGCACTGTATAAACTTGGCTCTCCCGTACTTGGTAATATTCTGTTTCTGTTACGATTGGAACAGGGCTACGCCATTGCACGGCAGAAACGTTCTGGAAGTAGAAGTTAGAAAAGGCGGAGAATTTGGAGTTTATATACATGTGTATACACCCGTGAAGGTTCAAAATCGGATTCAAAACACAATAGCAAACAAATGTAGCTCACCTCCTCAACAGCTCCCCCATTGTCGCCTTGGTTACGTTTCTGTATACAAATTATCAGAATAATCATAGCGACGATGACGTCAACAACTCCTGCGGCGATGACGACAATCTGCCAAACAGGCATGCCGGTAACAGACGGCATGTTGGATTCTACGGCGAAGTCGTCTGCGTCGGTTGAATTATAGGAGGGAACTGAAAAGGATCAATCATTGATGTGAAACGATAAACGACTTTCGGCAGCAGCGCCATTTTGTTTTTTACAGAGGTTTCATGCGTCATCACATCTGGTATAACCAAAACATGTAATTGATCCGAAATACAAAAAGACCATTTGCATACCAATGGCGGATCCAGGATTTCGGGAACGAGGGGGCGCACTGTGCTAGAAACATTGAAATCTGCGGTGAATATCAATGATTTGCTCCAAATTTCAGAATTTCACGGTCGATTTTACAGATTTGTTGGCCGAAAGGGAGCGT
>NMRB01001026.1:55570-67579 GCA_002633025.1 Notospermus geniculatus | reverse complement strand
GATCCGCGCCTGCGTACAGAGAAATCCGTTAGCAACAAGTTGATGGAGGGCCGTCGAAGCGACATCTTGCCCTGACAAGCTTCCCTATCACTGAGTCCGACTCTCGCTCAGCGTAGTCGGAGGGCGAAGTGACCGTAGGCCTTGATAAGTCAAGATGTCGAAGCGACGAATATCATGGTTTTTCACTTACTGGTTTTGACTTCGATCGTGTCACTGTAATTGCTTGATCCACGAGTGTTCACGGCCTTGACTTTAATGAAATAACTTGTATTCGGAAGCAGATTTTGAATTTCTGTTATCACCGCTTTGGTGTTCGTCCCTTCCTTGATGTCGGACAGGAATTGTGGCTTTCCATCTTCTGTTTTATAATCTATGGTGAAGTTCTGTGGTGCTCCACCATCAAAACCCGCGATAAACCAGACAACCACACTGTTGCTCCCCTTCTGCTGGACGACAAGGTCCAAAGGAGGGTCAGGGGGTTCTGCAAGAGCGTGTAAATGGAAGAAGAATTCGATAATTAGCTGCCTTGTTGCAGAGCATTACTCACAAATTATTCAGGTTCGCTGCTGTGGTTAAAACAAGGTTGATGCATTATAAAAAATCCATTGAAAACAAGGCTCACTCTGACCAAGGTGTCGACATTGCGTCTCGAAGCAACTCGACAGATCCGTCGCAGATCAAAAAACCACCACGCGCAGGTCGACATTTCAGCGATTGAGAGGAACTCGGAGCAACTGGCAGTTACCTCGAACAGCAGGCGCAGGTCGACGGATCTGAGTGGATGGAGACAAGTCGCCGAAAAGTAGAACATGGGCAACTCGAAGCAACTCACGGCAGCTAGCGGATCCGGCAGTTGCTCGGAGATGCAAGCGCGCTCAGGTCGACAAAATCGGCAACTGATCAGTCACTCCGAGTTGCTTCCATCCCCGGAAAGCTAGTTGCCGCGAGTTGCTTCAAGACGCAGTGTCGACCTGAAAGTACCTACACAACCAGGCTTCCTCAGCGGTGTCCTGCTCTGATCTGCGGGCAAGAGATGGCCTGATCCGGGGGAAGAGACAGCAGATCAGATCAAAATACGTACCTGGCTCGGCCATCTGAAAGTGAAACAGCGTGCTTCCAGAGATATTGACGACGTTTGCTTTGAGATTTCCATAGCCGTCCAACATTGTAACAGGTATCATCAGAGTCCATGCTGTGTCCTTCATTGTTTTATCTCGGAAGTACCACCCGATTGAAGTAGGCATGGGATGGACTAAGATGTCTAAGAAAAGTTTGGCACTTTGGCGGATGTTGCCATGTTTCACAACAGTGTCATTGTTGGCTTGATCCGGAATGGCAGCGTCTGAAAAAAAGATGAAAGCTGATTGGACAGACAATGTCACGTGTTGTAAACAACAACCGCGAAGCGACGAAAGGACATAGTAAAATAAATTTCCCTTGTAGCTGTGAATCTACACTGGATCAACATTGTTTGCTGACATCCCCTGCTACACGTAAATGCTGAAATGAAGCGTTTATGTAGCAATGAAACGTGTGGTCCCACTAGACCCTTTGCCCTGAAAAGTGGTCCACACGATGGCGCACAAAACGAAACTTACAGTACACCTTAAGTGTATTTTCCGCTAGAACCTTCACTTTCTTTATCGTGTCAACAACTTCACATCTGTATTTTCCTGCTGCATCCCTGACAACCGGCTTCAGGGACCAAGTTGATGCATTCCCTGATGATATCTTTAGTCCGTCTTTATACCAAGTGTAAATCATCGGCCGTGCAAACGGCTGCCAGGCCTCACAAGTCATGACGTGGTTGGTGCCGACGATAATGGGGTTGCTGAAACCTGTGAGGGTTGGTGGGTGTTTTGGAGGCCCTGAATCAAAGAAGCCATAAAAGTAATATGATATCGGTGCCAGCATTGAAACTTGCTTTTCAACAAAATGATAGGATCAAAATTGTGGAATTGTGCCGTCAGCTGTACCATTCTGTTGCATCATTTAACCCTTTCTTTTTTTATGAGTATAGTCGCCCTTTCTTTGTTTATGAGTATAGTCGCGTATGAATTTTGGTACAAAATGGGATATACGGCTCCTGCATTTAGTCGCATTTTAAAAAAGTATTATTCTGCAAATAATAATGTTCTATCATCATTCGACATCTTCATTTTCTTATCCTCTACTTCATCTTTTTTTGCACTTTGTGAAGCGCAGTGTTACAAAAAACCTACTTGCTATGTTTATCCTCATAGCTTTACTGAAGCAACCAGGATCTCCAAAATCTGCACATCTCCAGTATCCAGCATTCGATTCTCTTACTTTATCAATGGTGATAGTGAAGTGTTTGTTGGTTTTGGATTCTGTACACGTTGTTCTTTCTGCCCATCTAATGTTGTCCTCATCTTTGAAGACTTGGCATTTTCCCTCTACATTCGCCACTCCTGTGTCACCAGACTCATTTAAGAGACGATGGTTCCACTGAACCAATCCACCCTTTGGATTTTTCAGCTCACAGAATAGTTCGAGTTTATCTCCGATGGAAGGGTTTGTGCCGGAAGCACTGGTCACGTATAGACCTGAACCTGAAGTACAACATAGGCCTAATATTGCGTTGGTTTATACTTCGACGATTCTGTACCAGTATCAAAAATCTATCTATTTTTGCAAGTACATGTATATGTTATGATCATCATCATCGTCATCATGGTGAAAGTAGCAAACATGTCATTATTCTAGTGTAATATTCCATCAGATTATACTGTACTGTCTTCTTCCCAATTACTGTATGTACTGAATTATAAGATCCAAAAGTCGGGCAATATAGAGTTTTCGCAAAGTCCCCGAAACGCTAACGCGAACGTCTATCCTTTTGTTCGGTGCTCTCTTCGTGGCATCGAACAATGGGTTTGGCGTTTCGGGGGCTTTGCGAAAACTCCTTATTACTGTGAATCTAATACCGCCCAGGACGGAGACACTACCATGCGGGTCGGCGTCAGGAAATAGAGAGTTTTTGCAAATTCCCCGAAACGCCAACGCGAACGCCAAACCAATTGTTCGATGCGGCGAAGAAGACACCGAACAAAAGGATAGGCGTTCGCTTTGGCATTTCGGGGCATTTGCGGAAACTCTCTACTGCCCACAATCACGCAACGTGCTGAAATTGTCGCACAACCAAAACATATCCCCCTTTTATTCAGCTGTACGAAACAGTTTCCACTGTGGTGATTCGTACACTGACAGGACGACCGTTTTTGTACTCTTCTGGTATGAATTTGACTCATCCAATCAATTGTTATTCGTGGCCATAAAGGTGTGGCAGAAGCGTTATGTAAGTACCTGGGTTACCTATTTGGCAATGAATAACAGGGATCGACGAATCCGGGAAGGCGGGTGAAATACTCGATACGGCCGTACTGTCAGTGTACGAATCACCACAGTGGTTTATTCGGCAACATGGTTGAAGGGCCGAAGCGAAATATCCCCTTTTATTGCTGTTTCAAGTCGGTCTGTGGAGGCGGGATTGGAACTGTGGTATTGTCGGCATAGGATCTTATAGGTGAGTAACCTACACACAGTATCTTATACTTACAGTAGACTAAGAGATTCTCTAGAATAATCTTTTTATCCCCACCAACAGTTGCTTCACATTTCCATAAACCATCGTCCACGTTACTATCAACATTGAAGGTAACCTCGGGACCTTCTGAAGTGCGACCGCCCCGAGGACTTGTCCACGTGTAGGCAGTAGCTCCTGGGTATTTACAAGTTAGTTTATGAGTGGTTCCCTTCTCAGCGTGCGGAAACCCCGTCAGTGTAAACTGGCCATTCACTAGCGAAAAAAATAGGAACAGGTATGTATGTTGTAATAGTGGTGTTACAGAAAAAGTTGCCTTGTTTGACGAGGGATAGGCATACCATCCTGGTGGGCACACCCTGGCGTTCGGACTCATCGCCATACTCGGGGAAGTAAGTTAACAGACGAAACCGATGGGATCTCGGCATAGGCATACCTCCTGCGGCAATAAGGGGGGAAGGGGTGATATCGACAAGTGACTGTGGCGTAAGCACAAGGAGGATCTCAGGTCGCTTTTGTTCAGTTCCTATCCTAGCGGGGAGGGCTAGGCCTATACTACGCCATGAGACGATCCTCCATGATACACGTAGCTAGTCTCGGGCAGCCAGCCGTTCTGTCCGGCAGTGTTGCTCCACAAAAACATTTGCTGCGCTGGCTAGTTTTCAATACAACGTTCCTAACAAGACGATTTTGACTCAAGGCTCGCAGGAAAAAAGGAGCTATCAGTGAGTTGACCAATAGGTGTCACCACGGTCCAATTCAATGCAAATAGCGGACCCATTCAGCTTGATCGAGCACCAATCACGTGGATTTTCCTGTGTATTGGTCCGCTAGAACTTTGCTGCCATGTTTTGGCAACACGCGCGGCTGACTGCTCCTTTGGTGTATCTGTCTTGCATGATGGGTTTTCACAATGGCAATCTGGCAACCACCAAACGTCCCTAGATAAGAAAAAACTACCCCCGGTACATTTGTACGAGTCCCTGTTCTGGTACCTACCCTCTGAGATTTGTGACCATGTCCCAACGGTGGCAAAGACGTACCATAAACGGACAAGAAAACCCATAACCTGAAAAACACACGTGGCATTTTTCTCGAGTTATATTTGAAACTGATGTCACTGATTTTTATGTGCCATCAATTGGAAAACAACATTCTGATGAATTCCCTTCTTGTAACGTGCGTTTCGGGGTTGGTCGAGTCTATGGCCTTACTACGTCTTTGGTTACCAGAGTAACAGATTGAACGTGATATCGTGCAGACCCCTGGGTCCATATTCATAAACATACTTAAGTCAAAGTATGATACTCATCTTTTGTGTTGAACAAAGGATAA
The DNA here is from genome assembly GCA_002633025.1 of Notospermus geniculatus. Classification (NCBI taxonomy): domain Eukaryota; kingdom Metazoa; phylum Nemertea; class Pilidiophora; order Heteronemertea; family Lineidae; genus Notospermus; species Notospermus geniculatus. Next base: position 62,679 of record NMRB01001026.1, on the reverse strand, counting down.
GTGTCACACTTAGACTTAAGTAGTTTTATGAATATGGGTCCTGGAGTAAATGCACCAGGACCCATATTCATAAACATACTTAAGTCAAAGTGTGATACTTATTTTTTGTGTTGAACAAAGGATAAGTGACACACTTAGACTTAAGTAGATTTATGAATACGGGGCCAGGAGTAGTAAGTTCATGTATGAGACACACTGCATGAATTGGAAACAATCCAATTCCAAAAAATGAATCAGCAAAGCACAGGGAGCTCATCTTTCTAAGTTGGTTTATTTGCAATTACTAACATACCGTTTCAATCTGTGGAAATCCGTAATATTAGCTCGGTTGAAGAGTCCTTTCAGCCAAAATAGAGGCGGTACTCCAGCAGCGCTTTTGATAAAACATGACGAGTAAGCCAAGTTTTCAAATGTCTTTATTTTCTCACAGTATCTAAACGTAATTATAGCAGCAAATGTGATGATTACATCAGAATAAACTACAATACTATCATTAGGAAGTCATGAGTAGTAAGTTGAACTTGTGTGTACAATGTGCATTCAGAAATCTCCAGGGTAGATTTCCTCGTCCGTGACATGTGGTTTAATTTATGCCCATTTCACCTTCTCTCAATTCGCCTTTTCCCATTTCGCCTTCAAAAGTGTTTATTTTGATTTATCCCAATTCATCTTTTCCCATTCATCTTCTNCTTTTCCGTTAATGCATAAATTATTAATGAACCTGACCCCTACTTGACCCCGCCTCCGAGCCAATCAGAACTCGCGAAACAAATCACCGTTGGACACTTTCGTTTCTCTTCACGCTCGCATTTGTAACATGGATTTTGATTGGCACGTCGGTTTTCCTTCGCGCCCCGATGATTGGCTGAGGCTCTCACCCCCTCAGAAACGGGAAATGTGATGGATTCGAACCAGGCTAGATGGCCGTCAGGCCAGATAGACTGGTGAGCACCAGATGGATATCTCCAGCTTCTGGTTAGTTTTCGTAGAGGTTATCAGTGGAAGTCTCCTCTCCATGATGAGGATTCGGTTCTTTCTTAATCTGCGCATACACGAAACCCTCGTTGCTGATGCCGGTGGCCGCGGTATCTTCTCGGCTCTCCAGTGCTATCTGATCATAGTCTGTCTCGATAGGAGGAGGGCTAGGCCCTGGCGTTGTGTATTCGGCCTGGAATAGAGGTTTTCGGTTGTTTTAGACTTACATGTATACAGCCATGAAAATTCAAAATCGATGCAAAATACACGTAGGCCTACTACTCCTCATCCTGAGAACATCAGGGGTTCTTACTGCATGCTACCTTCGTCACCGCATACAAACGGTGTGCGGTGACGAAGGGAGCGAGCACTAGAACCCCTGATGTTCTCAGGATGACTACTCCTGTCGTAGCGAGAGAACGAGGTAAGGGCGGACACTGATTTCATATGCCCGCCCGCCGTCCATCCATCAGCATAAATTACAGTCAATTCTTCGCGAGGATCTTAGAGTCATGAGATACAATGACATCATTTTCTCGATAAAAAATTACATGTAATCAGGGCCGTATCTAGCATAGGGACAGGGGGCAAATGCCCCCCCCCCCAGCCCAATTGTTCAAAAAAAATTTTTTTCAGCAAAATCAAATGGGATAAAAGATCATTATTGTTCGTGTCTCAGAGCACAGGAAATTGACTTCAAATCGCATCTCAGAGCTTCTAATTTTCAAAATTTTTCTGGGGGAGGACCCCCAGACCCACCGCAAAACCGGCCCCACCGGTGCTCAAAGGCAAAGCCCACGTCCGTTGAGCACATCTGCTTAAAATGCCCCCCTAGCGAAAAAAAGCTAGCTACGGCCCTGGTAATGGTCAGCAATTTAGGAAATGATTTTGGAAATCATATTGGAGCAATCAGTTGGAGTAGGGTCGAGAAACTTGAGCCGCATCACAGTAAAAAGGAAAAAGCTGTAGCTCACCTCCGTGCCATCTCTGACATGGTCACAGATACATGTACATGTATTACGTTTCTTTCTATAAATTACCAGAATGGTTATAGCGACGATGACAACAACTGCCGCGACAATGACGACGATCTGCCAAACGGGCATGCTGGGGTTTGCTGCGACATCTGAAATTATCAGAATTAACTGTAAATGACCTAGAGTCTTTATTATTTATTTTCTGTTATCAAATAATGGCATCCCCGATCATGTGTATCATCTAGCATGTCTAGTAGAGTGTAGTAGGCCGCAGTGCATAGGAGCTCATTTTTCACTGGTCATGATAGTAGCCTATATAATGATCTGACAATAGGGAGGTTTAGAAATCAAACGATAAACCTAAACTTATGACAACGTTATTTTTCATACGTGGCATTAACGAGACTTTATATTGCATGTTATTAACCTTAACGTTTATCGCTTGATTTCTAAATCTCCCTAATTATATAAGCTGTGCGTTGCGTTTTCCCTTTCTGGTAACTGCTGTAAGCATAACCGACGATGAGCGTAACTGATCAGGCTGATGACATCAGTCATTTCCTAATCTAAGAACAAATAATTACCTTGTTTACAGCACATAAAAGTCCGGGCTCAGCCCGGCTGAGCACGGGCCTTTTGCGTTTACACCTATGAATCGCCGTGTCTAAAGCCTAGGTCACAAATGCACCGGGCCCCGTACGATTTTCCCCACCCAGGGGCTTGCTGTGGATTTTAGAGACTGAAACTCGGATCTAAGATAAATTATGCCGAAATCGCCTCAATAGATAAGTGGAAATTAGACTGGGTCAAAGGCACCGTAGAAATTGGCCAAAATGTATGTTTTTACTCGCCGTACGGGCCCCGGAGTGGATATGTGACCTAGGCTCAAAGCCTAGGTCACAAATCCACCGGGCCCCGTACGATTTTTCCCACCCAGCGGCTTGCAGTGGATTTTAGAGACTGAAACAGGGATCTATTAAGATGAATTATGCCGAAATCGCCGTAATAATGGACAAGTGGAAATTAGATTGGATCAAACTGGGCACCGTAGAAATTGGCCAAAATGTCTGTTTTTACTCGCCGTACGGGCTTCGGAGTGGATATGTGACTGGGGCTTTAATAAAGCCCGGGCTTTTAAAACCCATACATGCCGCATACATGCTCAAAAAGCCCGGGCTTATTTCAGACCCGGGCTTCGAAAAGTCCGGGCTTTTCCAGACAGGTGTAACCACTGCTGTAGACGTGGTCAGCGAGCTAAAAAGATTATTCACTTTTTGTATCCTTACTTGCTATGTCTATCCTCACAGCTTTGCTAAAACAACCATTATCTTCGAAATCTCTACATCTCCAGTATCCAGCATTTGATTCTCTCACTTCGTCGATGACAAGGTTGAAGTATCGATTAGTTTTTGATATTTGACAAATTGTTCCCGTGGCCCATCTTATGTTTTCCATTCCAACACGGACGTTGCATTTCCTTTCTACCCATGCAATCCCTTTTTCATGTGTCTCATTTAAGAGAACTTGGCCCCACTGTACCAATCCACCCTTTGGATCGACCAGTTCACAGAATAGGTTAGTTTTATCTCCGATGGAAGGGTTTGTGTTGGAAGCAGTGGTCACGTATCGGCCTGAACCTGAAATCAATCCATTGCGGTGTTTGATTTAAGATGTATTATTTGACTCTCTAAATTTGATCAGTACGGTAGTACTAAGGGAGGTTTAGAAATCAGACGATAAACGTAAACGTTAACGACAACGTTATTTTTGTACCGAAATGCAATATAAAATCTGGTTGTGTAGTAAAATAACGTTGTCNCCGCGGTGAAAATATTACCACCGCGGTGAGAATATTTCCACCTCGGTGGAAATATTTCCACCGCGGTGAAAATTAATTTTCACCGCGAAAATTAATTTTCACCGCGGTGGAAATTAATTTTCACCGCGGTGGGAACTTCTAAAAATTTTACAAACCCCCAAGAAAAAATTATCGAATTGAAAAAAAATGCAAATGTAAATATTTTTCATCAATGAGCTCTATGGGCCACCGTACTACTGAGATCTTGAAAAGTTTACATTAGTAGCCTACACTATGGAATTGAATCCTGGTTTGAGGTTATATTTTGTCCAGAAATTAGGAACAAAAATAGCCTCGAAAAGTAAGTTGATTCACTACGGTGATTAGGCCGTTGGATCTTTGTGAATGGGGAGGTTTCGAAATCAAACGATAAACCAAAACTTTACGACAACGTTATTTTTCATACTGCACATTAACCAGATTTTGCATTACATTTTCGGTACAAAAATAAAGTTGTCGTTAAAGTTTACGTTTATCGTTTGATTTCGAAACCTCCCTAATATGGCATGAGTCATCGATAACTTAAAAATGAACACTGCGTTCTCCATTTTTCAGTTAATAACTGTTCATGCAGGTGTTCATTTTCTGATTTTGATTTGAATGGCAAATAAGGAGAGTGAAAATGAAAAGTGAGTAGTTTATTTCAATGTGACAACTGCCTTAGATTAAGCCGTGGTTACACTACATAAAATCCCCGTGTTTTTTGCGGTCACACCTGTGAATTGCCGGGCTTCAAGAAACCCGTGTCTGAAAAACACGAGTTTCTGGAACACGGTAATCTCGCCGTGCTTTTCGAAATCCCCGTGTCTAATTAGTTCTTTAGCACGGCTACAGATGGCGCAGCCATTAAGTGACGTCGTTTTCGCGCCTAAGTTTTAAAACTTAGATAAAACTTGCGAAGTTTTAATCTGAAGAAAGTGCTCAGGTTTTACAAAATGCATTACCAAATACACATGGCCAGGTTTTATCCCTAGGGCTTAAAACCTGACAGAGGTCAAATCTCAGGATTAAACCAGCGGCCATGTTTGCCCTACTGTGATTCAAGATCATGCCATTCGAATGGCTGAAAACTTCCGATGAAGACCGGCCTACAGTGGAGAACCAGTTGAAAGGCACTTGAGACTGAACCAGGATCAGTTAGATCACCTTGTGGGGCTATTCCATGAATGGAGAGTTGAGCAAGTTGGTGGAAATGGGCGTCCCCACATGGCAATCTCTATGAAAAGAGTGCAAACTTTTTCGCACTCCATCTTTCTTCAGGAGGATTTCATCATCAAGTTGTTTTTGCAGTTGGTGTGGCCATGTGAAGCATTTTGCCTCGGCAGTTGTGTTCATGCTGACTAACTTATGGCTGGCTGTCACTGGTGTACAGTTTACGCTACACATGCAATGTAAACACATGGAACATGCTCTGTGTACAGCAGATTCCAGGAATCCTAATGAGAACAGATTCCTCGAAACTGGAGTTTTATCTAGGTTTTATCCAAGTTTTACCTAAGTTTTATTCAAGTTTTATTATGGTCTTAATTTCAGGCCAGTTTTATGTGGTCAGATTAAGACCTGGAGGTGGTTTTAAACTAGTGATAATACTGAGATTATCTCAGTTTTGTCTTAAACCTAATATTTGACCTCACCCAATGTAGTAGTGTGACCTATCGCCGGGATTTTCGTTCACACGGGTTTGACACGGGTCTGGAAAAACACGGGTATTTCCAGCAGGTGTAACCTTAGCTTATATTTCTTACCAATTAATGACACTTACAGTATACGAGAAGATTTTCTGATATGGTCTTATTAATCCCACCAACAGTTGCTTCACATTTCCATAAACCGTCGTGTTTTGAACAGTCAGCTGTAAAGGTAACCACTGCTCCAGGGGTAGTTAGACCGTCAGGACTTGTCCATTGGTAGGCAGTAGCTCCTGGGTATTTACAGCTGAGTCTATGAGTGGCCCCTTTCGCAGCATGAGGAAACCCCGTCAGTGTAAACTGGCCATTCACTGAAGGAAAAGACAGTAAGATGGATGTTGTGATGATGACACTGATAGCTCTTGTGCTGATGGCGCTGCAGAATGAGTTCCACTCTTAAAGGTGTTCTAGTTCGAATTGTAAACATTACAGTGTGCCACCTATTGTCAACTTCTGGTACTAACAAATCAGATAAAATCGAATTAAATCTCGCTTTTCACAACATTTTGTTTGTTTTTGAGCGTAAAATCATAAATATATTTCAGTTACAAGAATATTTATCAAGATAGATATAAAAATAGATAACATTAATGTTTTTGTATACACGGTGCTGCCACCTGTCCGAGGAAAAATAACTATTATAATCAACCATGTAAATAAACAAACCGTAATGTTTACAATTCGAACTAGAGCACCTTTAAAACCGACATAACACTGTTACTAATATGTTCAAATTTACCGTCGGGGACCGTACCTTCTAGTTTTAGGGCAAGAAAACGCTATCACACGAATCCCTATCCGGGTACCGGTACTTACCCTCTGCGATATCTGACCACGTCCCAGAGATGAGAGAGACGTACCATAAGCGGACAAGAAAACCCATAACCTGAAAACACATGTAGAGTTCCATCTGAAACTGATGTCATTATTTTTTTATATCAATTTCAGTATGGTTAAGAACTTTTCTCATGAATTCCATTCTTCTAACTTCCGCTATCGAATCTATGGCCCTTACCACTTCTTTACATGTAGTTGCCATAGAGTAACAGAACGGAATATCAGGCAGACCCCTGGAGTAAATGCACCAAGTTCAGTACTTACATGGATAAGACACGCTGCATGAATTGGAAACAAACCAATTCCAAAAATGATAATCAGCTAAGCACAGGGAGCTCATATTTCTACAGCTGGTTTACTTGCAGCAACATACCGTTTCTGTGAAAATCCGTAATTAGCTCGGTTGAAGTCGGCCAAGGTAGGCCTACAGCGGTACACTGTACTTCCAGCAGTGCCTTTGACAAAATATGACGAGAAAGCCAAGTCCTTAGAGGTCTTTATTTTCTCCGATCACAACATTAACACTTAATTAGCAGCAAGCGTGATGATTTTATTAAAATAAGAATGATCATTTGGACGTCATGAGTAGTAAATTGAACTTAGGCGTGGTTCATACTCCGTCCGGATTTTGATCCGACTATGATCAATTTCAATGTGTGTGCATATTCACGCCTTGGAAACCTGCGATCAGTTTCATGCGCTTGAGGGTCCGCGAGCAAGTATGAACCAGCCCTTCGTGTGTAGGCCTACAATTTGCGTTCAAAAACCTCCATG
>NMRB01001026.1:22952-55558 GCA_002633025.1 Notospermus geniculatus | reverse complement strand
GCTTAAGGGAACCGTATCCTATTCCTGGTTGACGAAGTAGAGGAGGAACGTGGACAAGTCATCAGACGTCCATCCCCATAATTTGCCTCATGAAATAAATTTAGCACACTTTTCTTTTATGAAAAACGCTGTCCGTCGAACTTGGACAGTGCCATTATTTCCGGTGTTTTGTCAGTTGCTCGTCTCAGGTGGCACATCGTCGTACACCACATCACTGAGATTTTCACTGTCTCCAGCGTCTGGTGGGTTTTCATAGGGGCTATTGGACATCACGGATCCATTGTGAGAATTCGACTCTTTTATATTCTCATAGACGTCAACACTTTCAAAACTATCCTCGGCATCAACTCGGCTCCCCAGCTCTAGTTCGTCATACTCTGTTTCTTGAGGAATAGGGGTACGCTTTGGCTGTGCGTATTCGCCCTGGAATGAAGTGAAAAAAGAGATAGACTTGTTAAGAAAGTTCGGCTCCAGACAAAAATCACAATCCTGTACATGTATATCTTTTTACTGATGTTACATAACATCGGGCGTGGAAAATCTGCTTCCGACTACATTTTGTGAGAGAGTGGTCGGAGTATTTTCTACGACTGCGTTCGTGCATGTACATTACATAAGGGAGGTTTAGAAATCAACCGATAAACGTAAACGTTAACGACAGCGTTACCGAAAGTGCAATTACATGTATATAAAATCTGGTTAATGTGTAGTAAATTACGTTGTCGTAAAGTTTACGTTAATCGTTTGATTTCTAAAATTTCTAGTCCCTATCATTTTGTCTCGAGGATCTTTCAAAGCGTACACCCCCTCCTCCCTGAATCCGCCAGTTTAATTCATAGCTTTATGAAATAGAACATCGTTTTCTTGGGTGATGATAATGGTAATGGAAAGAGATGATACAATAATGTAATTTGGAAAATGATTTTGGAATTCATTTTGAGCAGTCAAGTGGAGGAGGGTGGTAAAAATCAAGCCACATTACAATATTTCATAAAAAACAAAAAAAAACAAAAAGTTTTAGCTCACCTCCCAAACAGCTCCCCCATGAGGGCTCCATTTTTTGCACTTCCTGGTTAAAATTATCAGAATGCTTAAAATGGCGATGACGCCAAAGCTTCCCCCGGCGATGACCATCACCTGCCAAAACGGCATCCCAGATTTAGGCCTAGACGACTGGCTGCAATCGACGGCCACATCTGAAATGAAAACAGTAGAGAAACCCGAAACTCGATGGGCGTCATGAAGTATTTTTGGAGTAATGGAGATGAGAAAAAGTCGTACGTTCACACTGTAAAAACTAATAAGCTCGAAAAAAAACCATGGGAATGGGTTCATTCCTTGTCCCCTGTCTGGACCCGTTTGCCATGGGTTTCTTTGAAATGGGTACAAGAGAATGGGTTCATGGTACCCAGAATACTTGTTCTTCGGGACGAAATAAATAGGTCCTTAGGTTGCAGTAACCCATAAATATGACCAGTTTCATAGGTCACTTTGGCCCATCTACGATTGCTGCCCGTGAGGTGCTGGCACCCATGAGCAGCTTTCGGGTCCAACTGACCTACTTCTAGGTTTATGCTACCCAGTTGGGTCATTTGAACCCATGGAGAAATCAGTATTTGTACCCATGGGACCGGACGATTTTTTAACAGTGCTAGAGCCACCCCACGGCCCTACATGTACTAACCTTTCCAATTTGTCCGAGGGATCCCCCCTATCTGTTGTTGGATAGTTTCAGTGTAACTACTTGAACCAATATCATTAACGGCCTTCACCTTGATATAGTAAGGTATACCCTCGAGTAAATTAGCAATGACAACGGTAACTATCTTCGTATTCCCCTGTTCTTTGATTCCAGAGAGAATTTCGGTTTCCCCACACTCGGCATTGTATTCTATGGTGAAAGTCTGCGGTGCACCTCCGTCAAAACCCGCGAGAAACGATACGACAAAACCATTTTTGTCCTTGATCATGGCTTTTACGTCCGTCGGCATGTCAGGAGGAACTGGGAAAACCAAGAGTATGAATATATGTAAGTACATGTAATTGAATATCTTCCTTCCCTGTAGGCATGTAGTCTATCGACATCCTGAGAACATCAGATCTGAGGTACACTGTTAGAAATTTTTGTAATATTTTTACAGAAATTGCCTGCAGCAGAGTTTCAGGAACTTCTGTAAATTTAAATGTGGTGTGATTTATGTTTTCCTGTATTACACCCCCGTAGATGGACTCAATTGGACTGTCCAGAATGATGCTTTCCGAGAACGTATGAAAATATAATTTGGTCAGCCGTTTCCTATGTATGTATAAGTGCGTGGTAGAAAAAGTAATTTTATTGTTGGTACCACACATAAACACAGGGAACGGACAAGCGCAAAGCGCAAAAGGGAACTTCTTGAAGTTGCGCAAACTATCTAGTGCCTCCAAAAACGACTTTGTGGACTCTCTCGCCCGAGGTTATGTCGTATACCTCATCTTTTTATGAAACTTCTAGTATCACACGTGTTTTCCGAAAGTCCAGCACTCTGGTATTAAAGGAATTGAATTCCTGGATGTCCACAGGAATACTTACACGGCCTAGCGATCTCGTAATGGAAAACGCTGCTTCCAGCATCATTTGTAACTTTAGCTGTGTAGTTCCCATAGTCGTCCATCGTCACAGACGTTATTGTCATAATCCATGTTGTCTCACTTTGTTTTATGGTTGTAACGTTCAGTGGCGAGGTCAGGTTCCCATCAAAGTACCAGTCGATTGATGTTGGAAGAGGATGGACTAAAATGTCCAGAGTGAGGTTGGTTTTCCGACCGATATGAATACGCTTACGTGTGTCCTTTTCGATCGCAGTGTTCCAAATGGCGGTGTCTTAAAAAATGCAACAAAAATGGGAAAAAAATGATGGAGTTTTTATTGCTTTCAAAAATCGCTTCATTGCCAGATATTTTGCGAGGCTTTATAACTATCGTTCGAAAAATGTATATAGTATTTAGTGTAATCTATCTCCATGTTAATTGACTCTAAACAATGCGCTCGTTGGTTCGCTCTCCTTAAACCAGAATTCCCAGGGACGATCTATTAGATAAAAACTTACAGTAGACTACAAGAGTATCTTCTGCCTGAACCTTCACTTTCTTGTCAGAAACTTCACATCTGTATTTTCCTGCTGCATCCCTGACAACCGGCTTCAGGGACCAAGTTGATACATTCCCTGATGATATCTTTAGTCCGTCTTTATACCAAGTATAAATCATCGACCGGGCGAATGGCTGCCAAGCGTTGCAAGTCAAGGTGTGGTTGGTGCCGACGATGGGGTTGTTGAAACCTGTGATGGTTGGTGGGTCCCTTGGCGGCTCTAAAAGTACATGTAGTAAAAACATTACAAGTGATGGGTATGCGGTAAAATTATTTGATATTTGTTCTGGCACCACTGTACATTTGGTGTTAATTATGACAGCATAAGCACTATTACATACCCTTTGTTCATGGTGTAACTGATGACAAGCTTCTGTTCATGATGTCACCGATGACATACATGTATATAGCATTTCTTTTTTAAAGGGCCTCGATATTTCCAGTTTTTGTCAATAGCCGGCGCCACCCGTGGTGCATCAGTCTCCAATACCGTAGTCTTACCTTTCGCCCCAGTGTTGGAGAATGTATGATTACATTACAATGCATACGTGGATACGAGGCTGGGTTTACATAGAGCGTGTCGACACACGGAAGACACGCTACGGTACGCGTATATATTACGACACGCCAACACGGCGGTTTACATAGGCCTTCATCGTGTCTCTATCATTTGACACGATGCCTCGAATTTTGGCATTATTTTCATTAGGTCTCATGCATTTCGTGATGCAAATAAGAAAAGATCTGATATTTGATGAGGAAACATCCTAAAATATCCATCTCCGTACTTCGAAACAACGCAAGATCGTCCCACGAAGTCAGCACACGCCTGAAAGAACGAGCATGCTCGTTCTCTTCAAAACGTGTATATACTCCACTCTCTACGTAACCCCACGCGTATAGACGAATGTAAACGGCCAAATGAAAAATCCATTGTCAGTTCATCAACACACGCGTATGTCAACGTACCGTGTCAAGTGATCGTGTTTCGTGTGGCTCTATGTAAACCCAGCCCGAGAGTTACTCGACATGGAACGAGGTTGATACTAGTAAGCGGTAGTTCAAAACATTGTCAATAGAGGTCTCCATACGTGGGTATGTCAGCGCAGGAATACTCTGCTTCTTTACCTGATGAAAGTCCAAGTAAACATTTTACATCCAAGTTACCGTCCAAGTTAAAGTCTGGCAACATCTATCTTCGACCTAATGGAATGCGGAAGTCATGTAATGTGACAGAGCTTTGCGGTTTATAATCATGCCTGTCGATCACTTGTGGTCGTTCCTCGATTGTTCGTGTTGTCCACCATGTCCACCGGTCATTCAATAGCCGCGTGTGATTAAAGGTCCACGGAAAATCCAACGATCAATTTCCTAACTTCCGCATTCCATTAGGTCAAAGATAGATGTTGCCAGACTTTACAAGTAAACGAACGTATACTTACGTGCTATATTTATTCTGACAGCTTTACTAAAGCAACCGTTGTCACCACGATCTGCACATCTCCAGTATCCAGCATTTGATTCTTGCACTTCTTCGATGATAATATTAAAGTATTTATTAGTTGTTGATGTTTCACATATGGTTCCCTCTGCCCAGCTTATATTGTCCTTCCCCTTCCATTTGGAGTTTATGAGGCATATTCTATACACGTGCGCCACATCCTTGTCGCCTGACTCACCAAACGGACGATGGTTCCACGATACCACTCCTCCTTTTGGATTTTTCAACTCACAGAATAGTTCGAGTTGATCTCCCATGGAAGGATTTGTGTTTGAAGCACTGGTCACGTAAAGGCCTGGGCCTAAAATAGACAACATTTAGGGATTTAGGGCTACACAATTGTTGATTTATACTTCGATGATTTTCTACTGCCGCTACGTATATATTCGTACTGTTGTGATCATCGGCGTCATCATCACTTTGAAAATAGCACAAGAAGTATGATATTAACAATATTACACCAGATTTATACTTCTACTTAATACTTCTGATACTTACAGTAGACTAAGAGATTCTCTAGAATAATCTTTTTATCCCCACCAACAGTTGCTTCACATTTCCATAAACCATCGTCCACGTCAGTGTCAACTATAAATGTAATCTTGGCACCATTCATAACGCGGCCACCACGGGGACTTGTCCAAGTATAGGCAGTGGCTCCTGGGTATTTACAAGTTAGTTTATGAGTGGTTCCCTTCTCAGCGTGAGGAAACCCCGTCAGTGTAAACTGGCCATTCACTGAGGAGAAAAAGACATCGAGATAGATGTTGTGATGATGTGTTGACATCAAAGTTCCACTACCACAACCGAGTTGTGGTAGGACACTTTCCCGCGCAGCTGAAAAAAGCCTGATGTCAAGCAAGAGCTGACAGCGGCGCAAAGGTGCCTACAGGTCGACATTGCGTCTTGAAGCAACTCGACGGATCAAAAAAAAACACCACGCGCAGGTCGACATTTCAGCGATTGAGAGGAACACGGAGCAACTGCTGTTATAGAGGAACTTCACGTGACGTCATCATTGACGTCATAATTCGCACGTCAGCCATGTTGGACGTCATCTGAAGCTACGAATGCGTTGGACGTGACGTCCAGCATGGCGGCATCTCGTCGCGGCAGTGACGTCACAATCGTCAGTGGGATTCCTCTATACCTCGAACAGCACGCTCATGATGCATCCGGCAGTTGCTTGGAGACGCAAGCGCGCTCGGGTCGACAAAATCGGCAGCTGATCAGTCACTCCGAGTTGCCTCCATCGCCGAAAAGCTAGTTTCTGCGAGTTTCTTCAGGACGCAATGTTGACCTGTGGGCACCTTTAAACAGCTGGAGGAACGGAAATTAACTCCCACATGTTGTATAGGCCTCTGGCCTCGTAGAAAGCTTGTATCTGCTTGGTGCAACTACGCTTACAAAAACTCTGTAACGATAGTCAGTACAGACTTGAGTCCTTCTTTAACATCCAGTTGGCGTACGCATGTCTGCATGCCGTACCTGGAGTGATCAGTTTTCGCCAGACACAGACTAGCCTCCGAAGAATGAATACACATGTTTTAGCAGTCCCTCTCCGGGCACTTACCCTCCGAGATCTGTGACCACGTCCCAAAAATGACAAAGACGTACCAGAAACGGAAAAGAAGACCCATAACCTGAAAAACGCATTGTAGTCTCTGGAGTTTTATTATGGTTCCCGATCATCAAGATCGGGAACCATATTGTTTTTGGTCATGGTGTCTGTGTCTGTGTGTGTGTATCTGTCTGTCTGTCTGTCTGTCTGTCTTTCTGTCTGTGTGTCCGGTCTGTCACGCCTTCATATCTTATCTCCGTCAACAGCTACAGCTCTGGTAACACATCCTACTCCTAGGTTTGTCAACCTGGGCAATCCAATGAGCCAATAATTTTCAACATCAGATGTCTCCATCATGATGTAATCAACATATCAGACTTGATATTTTTTCCGTCACGCTTTTATCTGATTCCATAACTCGGCTCCTTTAACACCTAGATCCCGGTTCAGGAACTTTGAACGCAACTTCATTGAAGCCAATCTTCTTCGCTGGGACAGTTACGACAGTGTTAGACCTCTTTGGTCCTGTTGAAGTCCACTGGAACACAACATTGGGTGATTTCAAAGTTGGTGTTAACACGGTGTTTACAATGCTTGGTAACGCGGGGGTAGATGGCGTAATTAGGTAGGCTAGCCGCAAGCTGTTGTCAGATTTCGTATTTCCGCATTCCATTGGGTCGCGCGAAGGCTGCGCCGGACTATCATCGAGCAGAATGTGAGAAAAGTACTTTACCTGAACCTTCTCTAAGACAACAGCCAAATTCTTGTTGTCAATTAATCCACCACCAAAAATGGACGACGTCGAACAATCACTTGTTTTTATATCACATAAACCACTGTGTTCCAATCTGAATGATTTTGGTGGGCATTCTAAACTCGCCGAACAATCCTTATTAACCCAACTTTTTTTACATTTGCACTTTCCTGAAAGACAGATAGACGTACAATTTTTCTATCTCGAAGTTGTTGTTCTGTTGAAGTTTGTGAACGACCCAGAGAGGCACGAGGATATCGCACTTGGCTGAATAATTAGCATGCTTTGCAATTGCAGTTTTTGACAAATCGAAGAGTAGGCTAACATTTCTGCTGTTATTTCGCGTACTATACATATATCAGGTTATTAAAAAAGGAGGAAGGTAGATTAAATTGAAACATACCATTTTCACAAATACCACCAAATGGAAAGCATTTACTCGGACAGGTATTTTTGGCAACAGTTCCAATGATATCAGACCCTAGTTTACTGTTTGACAGAGTGACGTTGACTGCGATAATGTATCTGCAGTTATACATGTAGGCGGTCAAAGCGTCCTCTGCGAAGCTGGTGTTCCCAGACAACTGGAAAAGACAAATGAAAAGAAAAACTTGCTTTTGAATAAAAAGCTTTTTTCGTTCATGTCTAAGACCTCGGAGGACCTTTCTGCCCTGAAATACACTGCCAAAAAGACTGTTAGAATCAGGCGCGGATCCGGGGGGCGCACGCCCCCCTTGGGCCCCGCCCCGACAAATCTGTAAAATTGACCGTGAAATTCTGAAATTTGGAGCAAATCATTGGAATTTTCCGCTGATTTCAATGTTTCTATCCCCTTCTTTTCCGAAATCCGAAATCTTACCTTAATGTCTTCGATACAGTTTAACATCATTGTTTCCAAGCTGTTTGCCATGCCGGGCACCTTCATACATAGTTCAACCTCATCTCTACCCTTCAGCTGGGATGCACAGTAGCTCTTGGCTTTCTCTTTCGTCCATCCACTGCTCCACGAAGCAGGCTGAAAATGACATTGCCAATAACAACATTTGCCCATCTACCGATGTTCCATGAAGCTGGCTTTAATTTTATCCCTTTTAGATGTCTCTTTTTTAACAGATCCCAGTTACTTCAGCCTACATGTATTAATATTGATAAATTTGATTTGATAGGTAAAAGTTCACCTTTGGTATAAACTTTGGATCTATGACATCATCAATGTAGTCCATCACACCAATAGTCTTTCCATATCGTGCAATGTAGTTCTTGGTATTCTCAATAGTCTGCTGTGTGATGTCTTCCGCATAGGAACCTGCATGAGTTGCATGTATAAAAGTTCTGCAATTCGTGCAAAAGGCATTGGAGGATAAAAGTCTTGTGTCGAAAATCTTTTGTTTTGTTTTAAACATGTAATCAATGATTAAGTTTCATTGTGTAAAGGCCTCTGTAATTTTACCCACGGAAAATATTTCAATGTTTTCAATGGTAACAGTACCAGCATCTGCATCGTTTGTACGAAGTCCAATAATATAGCCTACGTTCTAAGTTTTTGTGGTTAGCGGTTTTGAGAGTGTCATTGGGAGGTTCCATATAGATTTAGATATCAATTAACCTGACAAACGTGTAGGCCTACTGAAGAATGAATGGGGGTCCTTGCACCCTTGTAAACTTACTCCACTGCAGGTCCTTCATCCTTATTATCCCGTTCAAAAGGCATTTACCAGGCTTGTCTTCATTACAGATGCAGTAGCGTTCGACATCAGAAAGGGAATCGTCCTTTGGCACACCTCTAAATATGGACTTTGATGGCTCAACCCTAGAAGACAGTGACAGTTACACCAACCAACTGAATGCCACTGAATACCCCGTACCCCCCCCCACTACCCACCCCACCATCACCAACACCATCACACCATTGTCGACCAATAGACGAATAATGTTTCCAATAACGATAACTGCCATCGGACGGACATGAGCATCTTTTCGAAAACAATTCGTTGAAAGCTCTCCTAAATCTTTACCTTCAGTCGCTTCCTGCAACTACCTACCTCCAGGAGTTGATAAATTTCGTTGGATGTAGAAATGCATCATTTTTCAATTCAACAGTCTCCAACTCTCGTGTCTGTAGCTCATCAGCTTCCTTTAAATCAAAGAAACCACACAGTCCTTCTGTTTGGTAATAATCTACCGGAGCAGGTAGGATTTGGACACTCATGTGAGTGTCCCAGATATTTACGTGGACGACGGTGCCTTTTGAAAGTTTCACCTGAAAAACAGTATTTTGGAGACGGTCCCTAAGATAACGTCGAAATGGCCCGTTCATTTTAAGAAATACATTGTAACTCAAAACTTACGACAATTTTACCCAGGGCTGACATATTGTTGGTAGAAACATGCGTAGACTAGTGTAGGTGTATGCTATCAGCTTTAGCCAGCAGCAAACACATTTTGTGAGATCAGAACTCACCTCAATTACTCTTCCCATGTGTTTTTCATATACCGACATGCCCTTGGACCGGGCCCCTTGGACATAAAACCATTTATAATAAGGCACAGCTTCCTCAAACACTTTGCAATCGGGCTTAGAATTGGTTCCATTATATCTCATTGCCCCATCTTCCTTTGGTTTTTTACACTTGTCCATGACGAAAACATCGTCTCCAGATTTGACTGCAACTGCACAAATACAGGTGCCCTGTGGGTAACACCTGTAAGTGATGATTTGTACTTCAAATGGTTCCGTTTGGTGTTTGTACATTGTGAAAATTCCAGAAAGATAATTGTTGTAATATCTGCAAAGAAAAAAAAGAAAAATTTGATATTGGCATTGGTCGACGGTTCAGTCAGGAGATAACAGAAGCTTTCAGCCAGTTGAGCAACATGACCAATAGGAGCCACTACGGCCCAATTCGACGCCTAGCGCACTCATTCATGTTGATTAAATTGAGCACCAATCAAGAGAGATCAAGAGAACGTTGGTGCCACCTTTTGGCAATAAGGGCGGCTGACTGTTCCTATTGTTGAAATATCTCATTGTTTGTGGACGATTTGTGAAAAAAGTGTACTTACACTCTATCAAATGTTATCATATGGGGGTCTCCGACAGCTTCACATACAGCAGGATAATCTCTGTCTGCGATATACACCTGAAATTAGTGAAAACCACTGATTTTCATTTCTTTGTTTCTCATAATGGCGATTCTCTGTGAAACTTCTTCAACATTTAGCACTTGGAATCATAAATGAAATGGCCAGGGCCATTGTGCTCACCTCTGTGATAAGTCTATGGTGAAGTAAAACTGTGACACTCATGGTGAATGATGAAGAATCAGTACTGACCGAAATTTGCCATATGTTTAGAAGGTACCTAGATACATGATTTGGCAACATGGTAAGGTTATAACATCCAACTTACTCCTGCTTATGACATGTATGAGATATGGGTCAAAGTCCTTTTTTCAAGATGGCTTCCTAGCGGCCATACTTGAAGTCCGATTGGGTCAAAATTTGGTGCACTTGTAGACGGTGCCTAGATATATCTTCACGCCAAATCAAAACCCTCTATGTCAAATAGCCACGAAATGTGCCACCAAACATTGGATTCTGAACTTTGACCTCTGTGACCTTGAAAAGTGGGCCAAATCAAAAACCCAGGATTTACGTGATGTAGTCTCATCAGAGGAACCCACCATAAAAGTTTCATGGTTCTAGCTGGCAGAATTCAGGAGATACGGCCAAAAGAAGGTTTTCACAAAGCGCCCCCTACAGGCCAGAGTGTAAAACTGGCAGCGCTAAGTTTCGGTCCAGAGATAGTTTATACCATAGGCTACCTGTACACCAAGTTTCAAGCTTCTAAGCCTAGCGGTTTAGAAACGTGCCAACAAAAACTGGAATTTTGAACTTTGACCTCCGTGACCTTGAAAAGTAGGTCAAATCAAAAACCCGGGATTTATGTGATGTAGCCTCATCAGAGGAACCCACCATAAAAGTTTCGTGGTTCTAGCTAGCAGCGTTCAGGAGATATGGTCAAAAGAAGGTTTTCACAAAGCGCCCCCTACAGGCCAGAGTGTACAACTGGCAGCGCTAAGTTTTGGCCCAGAGATAGTTTTTACCATATGGTACTTGTACACCAAATTTCAAGTTTGTAGCCCAAGCGGTTTAGAAACGTGCCACCCCTGTTAACGACGACGGACGACGGACGACGCCGGACGACACCGGACGACGCCGGACGACGACGGACGACGGACGACACACCATGGGAGAAGCTCACCTCACAGAGGTGAGCTAAAAATGGGACTCATTAAATTTCACAGACCTACATGTACCCACCACACTTCGACTGATTTCCCGATTCGACACAACCTTGTCGCCAACAATTTGCTTGTATTTGATGATAAATTCGCGATCTTGTGGCCCGTCCGCCTTTCCCTCAATGGCGGCTAATAATGGAATCGATGGCGTGGTCTTCTGCACTTCAGGCGTCAGCGTAAACTTACAGAAGTCTTTCTTATCAGCCGCAGAGTATTTGCTTATAACCACTTGTTCGATGAATTGTCCATCAGTGAAGAAGCTGAATTTTCAAAAGACGTTGATGAACCTGTATATCGTGCTAACGTGGATGAACGGACTTCACTTAATACACGCATGAGCATCTTGAAACAATTTTGCACAAAACAACTGTCAGTGAATATGAGTGATAGGCCTACATGTACGCTAACTAAAAACGTAGGCCTATGATGCTGAAGGACTATTAAAAATAGTCCAAAAATACATGTAGTTAATAGTTGATATTTCTAATGTTACCTGGGCTCTTCATTGTTCTGGATAGCCAAATTTATCTCAATCTTACAGTTCGCCAGATTGTAGCACACAGCAGCTGGTGGCGTGAAAAATGTGACGTGTGTTGGTGCCGGCTCGCCACCCTCTGTGATATTAATCGTGCGAGTGACTTTCACCTGGAATCAAAAATTTGGCGATTTGAAAGCTGGCGTTCAGGCTTTCTCACCACTAAAATCATTAACACTGCATGTTAAATTTTGTCCCCGATTTTTCGCCATTTCCTCTCACGTAATCTATTGACTATTGATGCATATTCAAATCATTTGGGGTCAAATTGTGTCCCGAATAACGAAGTTTGAATTATTTCACCGGCTTCGAGTGTTTTCGCACGATTTTTTGAGAAATTTTCGAGGTTATTTTTGAGGATGCCTTCTGATTGGTCATATTGAATCACATGATCTCAGCGACACAGTTTGCCAGTAAAACATGGCCGCCATTATTTTCATCACTTGAGAATTTACAGCACTGCATTACCTTGACAACAGATGGGAACTGTGGCCATTTCCATTCTGGGCACGTGCCACTGAGTAACGAAAGGAGTATTTCCATGGCCGTTTTACCATTATTCATGTAGCTGTCGGTGCACCAGGTCATATCTTGGTAAGCAAACTTGAGTCCCTCACTCATGTCACTAGAAGAATGGAAAATAGGACTTAACTACTTTCTTTGGTTGCCTCCTTGGAAATGAGAAACCTTTTGCCTACAGAGGCCAAAAAGGACTTCGGAGACTAGATTAGATAGGGGCCTAGTGGCTCGAGAAAGTAAAGCTATTTGGGAAGATGAACCAGTGCATAGAACCTTCCAGGCAGCATGGACTTGACAGACACCTACCTACAAATTTGCTTCAAATCTGTGTTGCCAATCACCCCATCATAGACCGCTTTTTCTGCGAACCTGCCCATCCACAGTTTGGCATTGCTGGTCTGGCAGAACGGATTTTCTATAAATCAAGCAGTGCTGTTCAGTTTTGTGATCGAAGTTGTTGAAAGAGAGTCATGCAGATCGTGGGGCACATGGGCATGCGTTCATATTTTAATGGTAAACTTAAGGAATATGAATTTTTCCTGAATCTACAATATAATGCATGGTACCTAACGTGGTTAAAACTTGAGGTGTGTGTAGTACTCACGTTTTTCTGGCGCATTCGCTGGAAAATAAATGCGGTGAAGAATTCAATTCTGTTAAAAAGAACTTACTATAAATCGTCTAAAAGAGCCAGTAATGAGCCGAATTCGCCTTTCTGCTGTGTACTTAACTTTAGAGAAAAGATTAATAAATGGTCTTTGCCATTACATGTATTTTTAATTAGGCCTACTCGTCATAACATCACACTTAGTCACAAAGGTGCAGACTTACCAGCGCAAGCTTTCTTTGCACCGTCAACCAGTTTTGACGCAACAGAGGTCAACCTTGGATATAGCTTCGACGTTTGACATTTACTGCCTATCTTTGAGGTACACATATTCGTTGTTATTGAGCCCCTGAAACAAATATACCAGTCAATGATCACTCTTAACGCAAAACGACTCGATGCTCACCCTTCACCAAATTCCGCACTGATTAATGCTCACCCGCAAAATGCTGAGCTTCCTCCTTTATCCAGAAATGCTGATGTCACGTCCTTGGCCAACTTTTGGATACATTTCATACCGGGGTCTTCACCACAGGTTGAAGCCATGTCTGCAGAAAAATGTATTTGAACTTGAACAACCATTTGCCACAAACATTTCAAAACATAACTGGTGGCCGTGGAAAGTTACATGTATGTGAAACCAAATTGCAACTTTGACAATAATTTGGGGCTCTTGGTTAGCGTTAGCGTGCAACTCCTCTTTCTTCAAGACTATAATTCACCAACCTGCGGAACACCTGTACTGCGCTGCAGCTGTCAGACCGGCCACTGAAGCGATCACGCCACGTTTTACCGCGTCAACACACGCCTTCGTCAATGCTTTCACTGCAGTTACTTTGCTATCCATCGACCTTTGCAAAATAAGACGTTATGACATACAATTTCATGTCTGTGCGATTGGAAATCGTGCCAGTTGGTAAAAAAAACTTGGAAGACCTGAGGTAGCACTTGTCAGAACATGGGGTAATTGTTGCAGAAGTTGCAGTCGTGATCAGAAACTATGTACATGTACATGGTTTACAGGAACGAACAAAAACTGGGGTTGTTGCTTATAGGACATTTGTGCTGCCGAGACCGGTCGCCCTGGGTTGCGTCGGCTTGGCTTCCTACATTGTGGGCGTAAGAAGATTTAGAAATTATTGAATTTTCGCAAAGCCCCCGAAACGCCAACGCGAACGTCTATCCTTTTGTACGGTGCTCTCTTCGTGGCATCGAACAATGGCTTGGCGTTCGCGTTGGCGTTTCGGGTCTTTGCGAAAACTGCCTATATACTAACGTGCACTCGGATTTGGCATTGTGAGCATCTGCGACCCGAATGGCCGATGAAAAGACACCATCAGCGCCTTTCGATATCGCTGAAACGTCGCAAGTCTTGTTGTACGCGCTGCAACCGGACGTCTGCTGCGCAGTTTCATCAGTAAGGCTCCAATATGCCTTTCTGTAGACGCTGGGACACCCTAGAAGCTCTGTGTTTGTACACGTGTAGGCTCCCTCCCGTGCGCTGCGAAAAAATTTAAATAAAAAAAACGAAATGCCGTTTAAAAACTGGTTAAATTAATCTTAACCAACTTCAAGAAACCAAAGAGGTGTGTCACAGTTGCTACATACTGACATCTTTAAATTGGACGTTTTGCCGTTTTTTTTCTCGTAAAGCACGACACGGGTATCAAAAGTGTGACTTAACCTGTGTCACAATCAACTTACGCGCATGCCTTTTCCTTTTCGTCACTCACAACCGAATCTTTAAGACTTTGCACGCAAGTTATTGCCGCTGTTGGCTGGCACTGACCAATCAAGTACGTNAGCACCTGATCGGGAACCATACGACATTTACAATGTCATCTTGTTTGAAAATGATGTCATTAATTTTGGTCACCAACGTTTGTAAATGAACTGCATGCATATTGTAACTTACGTTTCGGGGGGAGTCTATGCCCCTTACGATCTCTTCCGTTTCCAGAGAGAGTAGCCAAATGGGATTGCTTGCAACCCGCTGGAGTACGTCACATGCACCAGGAGAATAATTAATTTACACCAGGAGAATTCATGGTTAAGAGGCTTTGCACATGGACTTGAATCAATCCATAACCAAAAGGGTTAAAAAATAATTAGCAGTAAAAAACGTTCGTTCTTATATACAGCTTTGTTTATTTTTAACTAACACATACCGTTTTTTGTGGAATTCCTTTAGATCAACTCGGTGGAAGTCCTGTCCACCAGGTGGAAAAGTCCCTGCCAATTTCTTTGCCACTTCCAGCAATGCCTTAGACGAAAAATGCCTTTATGTCTATACATATATTTTCTCGCAATATTATACAATTTGTATCTCAACTTGATTAGCAACACACGACGAGTATAAGACAATCAAACAGGCAATCATGTACAGGAAGTCATGAAAGGAAATTTAACTGAATATTTACATCCTCCTAGGGTCGAACAGTCTCAGTGATGGCCGCTACTGTGTTCTTCTAATGATTACAATACATGTACACGTAGCCTATTTGCTTTCACATCCAGTGGGAAAAGGAAACGCCGTCCTTGGTACGTGTACATGTACATGACCGATATACGTAGGCCTATATACACACACACGCATGTACACCGGGATGTACACCTCCGTCGGTGTTTCAGAAAGCTTCTGTCACAGAAAGGCAAAGAGCTAAATTCTAGAAGCTTCCTTACCTCTGAGGTTTACCTTTAGCTGTTGTTTGCAGGGCAGAATACAATGGGCCGTATTCTAGAAGCTTCCTTAACTCTAAGGTTTACCTTTAATCTATTGTTTGCAGGGCAGAATACAAAAGCTTAAAGTGGCCCTTAGAGTTAAGGAGGCTTCTAGAATACGGGCCAATAGCTTTTAAAGTGGACCTTAGAGTTTAGGAGGCTTCCAGGATACGGGCCAAAAGTCTCTATCATCAGTGTCTTGTACGTTTGTAAGGATGCTATCCCTTCACCCCGATGAGGATTCAGCAGTTAATCTGTTCATACTCTAAGTCTTCGTTGCTGGAGCCAGTGTTCCCGGTACTAACTCCATTCTCAAGTACTAACTGATCGTAAATGACTTCGATAGGAACACTGCAAGGCCCTGGCACCGTGTATTCGTCATCGTTCACCGAATCACTGGCACTTCCAGTGTCTCTAGGATCTTTTAGCTTTTTGTTGGGGCTACTGGATGTCCCTGCTCCTCGGCTAGGATTCTGCTCTTCAGTCTGCTCATACTCCGAGTCTTCGGTGCTGGAGCCGGTGGCAGCGGTAACGTCACCATTCTTCAGTGCTAACTGGTCATGAACCGTTTCGATAAGAGCGCGGCGAGGCCCTGGCACTATGTACTCCTCCTCGTTCATTGTATCTCCACTCCCGGTCTCTCCAGGATCTTTTAGGTTTTTGTTGGGGCTACTGGATGTCCTTGATCCACGACGAGGACTGTGCTCTTTAATCTGCTCGTACTCTAAATCTTCGTTACTGGAGGTGGCCGCAGTCTCGACTCCACTCTCCAGTACTATTTGGTCATAGTCAGCTTCGATAGGAGGAGAACTAGGCCCTGGCATTGTGTACACGTTCTGGAATAGTAAGTTGATAGAGCGTCTGAGGCTGAGTTTACATCGAGACACACGCGACACGAACACGCAGGCGAACAATGGCTTCACAAAGGATCCATCCCCATGATGCCTTTGTTCGCCTGCGTGTTCGTGTCACTGTGCCTCGATGTAAACTCAACCTGAGAGTGTCTTATACAGTTATGGAAGAATACAGGTGTTGGACTTAGAGCATTTCATACGACTGCGGTCAGAGTCCGTTGTAAGCCAATATAGGCTAGTGCACTGCATACTTCAAATTACCGTACTAATAAAGTAGCTCTATGAGACTCCAGTAAAGGTTACAATCTACGGTACCAGGATCTATCAACGCGTAACTGTAATTCCTCCCTTAATCTGTTTGATTTTTTCATATTTTCACTGAGCCATGAGATCAGATTCTCGAAGGAAATGGGAATTCATATTTGAGCAAAGCCGAGGAAAGGTGGTAAAATCAAATCGCATTCATACAATCGCATTCAGCAAATACATGTAACAGAAACTCACCTCCCTACCAGCTCCTCTATGGTCATCTTTGTTCCACTTCTTGATAAAATTTATCAAAACGCTTATAGTGAGACAAACTGCTGAGGCAATGACGACCATCTGCCAAATCGGCATCGGCCTACCACCACCAGACGACACGTTGGCTTCTTCGGTGACATCTGAAATCATCAGGAAAAAAACTGATCATAATGACCTATTCTTGATTGCAAAAATAATCAGTTGCTTTGCTTGAGAAGCCCACTACATGTACCAGTACATGTTTCTACATAGGTACATGTAAGTTGGGAGTTGTTGATTATTTCAAGACGCTTCTCATTGAAAGAGAATAATCAGATACTTTTTTTTTCATTTCTGATCTGTCTCAATAGAACTGTTTCCAATCTCCCTCAAAATCAGGTTAGGCCTGGTTCCTTTCTGTTTGTTTCGTCTCGTAACGCCATGATTTGTAATGAACAGCTTATGTAACAATAAAACGTAGTAGCTAAGAAACCAGGGCCAACCGCACAGAAAGTCCGATAGTGCCATCGGCGCCTATCCCGGGCGCCTATCGGCAGTTACAACACCTTTTCCAATTCATTAAACCGCCGATAGGACCAAAAACACTATCGGACTTTCTGTGCGGTCGGCCCTGATGTGGACTATGCCCTGCTGTCGGCTCACAAGACGAAACTTGTTGCATGCTGCAGAGAACGAAGCTTACTGTAGACGACTTTTAGTGTATCTGCAGCCTGAACCTTCACATTCTTTATCGTGTCAACAACTTCACATCTGTATTTTCCTGCTGCATCCCTGACAACCGGCTTCAGGGACCAAGTTGATGCATTCCCTGATGATATTTTTAGTCCGTCTTTATACCAAGTATAAATCATCGGCCGAGCGTATGGCTGCCAGGCCTCACAAGCTAAGCTGTGGTTGGTGCCGACAATAATGGGGTTGCTGAAACCTGTGAGGGATGGTGGGTCCCTTGGCGGCTCTGGATTAAAGAAGAATATGCTAAAAGTGGAGAATATGAAATAGAAATCCAGTTTCTAAGGTGAAAGACATTGCTTCCTACCAGAATCGAACCCACGGACCCTCGCATAAGGCATCAATCGCCAGCACTAAGGGGCAGCACGCCTTAAACCACTAGGCCAAATCCCCATCTTCAAAAAAGTGGAGCGTGTTTTTTCAAAGTCACGTATTTTTTAGGTTGAAACCCAGAGTAAGAAAACTATTTTCAGATATGTCAAAGTAATAATTTGCTAAATATTGGCATGTAAGCTTAAAAATCATATTTCTGAGTTTTGTCACCTCATACCTGGGATGCCTTTGAAAAACGGGGTAATTTTGAATTTCATTTCTATTCAAATGTTCAAATTTGCTCATCTGAATATATGCCTACATGCAACAAATTTGTATACGGTTCATTATTCGACCTTTTGGCCTCATTGCATGTTACCCCTGGTTCGAACCACAGAATGAACCTTACTTGCTATGTTTATCCTCACAGCTTTACTGAAGCAACCACTGTCTTTGAACCCTTTACATCTCCAGTACCCGGCATTCGAGTCCTTCACTTCATCAATGACAATACTTCCTGACACATTACATGCTCTTCCCTCTGCCAAACTTGAGTTGTCTTTTCCCATGAAGGCGTGGCATGCTCTTTCCCCATTCGTTAGTATTTTGTTACCGAAGGAACTTGAGCCTATCAGGCGATGGTTCCACTCTATCAGTTTCGTCTGTGAAATTTTCAATTCACAGGATAGTTGAAGTTTGTCTCCAATCGAAGGGATGGTGTCGGAGACTGTGGTCACGTATTGGTCTGGACCTAAAATAGAATATACCCACTGTTGATCAGTTTTTGGCGATTCTGTACTATGTATTTATTATGATCATCGATCGGCGTCATCATCACCATCATTGTAAAAATAGTACAATGTGTGATACAATAGGCCCCTTTCGAAAGTCGGCCATTTCGGCGCTGAGGATAAAAAGAAAGGGGAAAATGCATTAAGTTTTGCCAGAAATTGCAGAAATAACAGTCAGAAACGCTTGAAATTTGGCAGACATGTTATGAGGCCAGGCCAATTCATTGAGAAATGTGTGAAAAAAATTGGGTGTCATCGACCAATATTTGAAGATTTCTGCATTTTTCTTCAACTGAACAATAAACGAGTGTCTGTTAATCCACCTATTGTTCACCAATTTCTCGAAAAATTTATCGATGACACCCAATTTTTTCTCACAGTTCTCAAAGGTTTGGCAATCACCACATTTTTGCCAAATTTCAAGCGTTTCTGACAGTTACTTGCAATTTCTCTGGCAAAACTTAATGCATTTTCCCCATTCTTTTCCCCTTTCTTTCGAAAGGGGGCTATATTACATCAGATCATTCTTCCCAATAACCGTACTTACAGTATACGAAGAGATTCTCTGAAATATTTTTTTTGTCCAAACCAACAGTTGCTTCACATTTCCATAAACCATCGTGCCTTTCACCGTCGACTGTGAAGGTAACCTCGGACCCATTCATAGAACGACCGCCCCGAGGACTTGTCCATTGATAAGCAGTACCTCCTGGGTATTTACACGTCAGTTTATGATTGATTCCCTTCGCAGCATGAGGGAAGCCTGTCAGGACAAACTGGCCTGTCACTGGAGAAAAAACAGGCAGATAGATGTTGTGTTGATGTCATTGAGTTCCACTGTCATCATCATGTTTGACCAGGGACAGCTTCTGCAACCTAAACAGGCTGATATCGACTGCTCCCTGATGACAGATAAGCACAATGGTGATCGCCACTGATGGTCCATTGGCCTTAAAGCCTTTTTTACACAGCTTCTCTGCCTATGAAATCGATGTGAGCATCCTCCGCCCAATGGGAATAACTTAGACCATTTCTAGCAAGACCATTTTGACTCATTTAATGTTCAAGGTATTCATTCATCTTTACGTGATTTCATAGTGGGTTTTCACCATGCACTTAGTCACCAAAAGAATTCTTGAATAAGAATAAACAAAATTTAGAAGTCCCTTTTGGGTACTTACCCTCTGAGATATATGACCACGTCCCAAAGATGACGACGACTGAACATAAACGGACAAGAAGAGTCATAACCTGAAAAACCATGTTGCGTTTTCTGCCAGGAATTTTATTGGATCACTGACACCACTTTCCAGTCATTTCCAAGAAGGTTTGAAAACAACATTTCTATAGCGAACTGTACTCTCGCAGCTGAAGCATGAGGGACCTATTAATGTGTACCCCATGATCTACTACCTCTTCGGTCTCCACAGAGTTGCTGAAAAGACAGCTTGCATCGTTGTTCTCGGCTAAGAGGCATTTGATTGATTGCAGGCAATCCTTACCCAAAGGTGATAAAAAATAATACCAGCTACAACACGGGTTTGTCCTGAAAAAAACTGGTTTATTTTCAATTCACATACCGTTTTTTGTGGAATTCGTAAAATATCAGCTCGATAAGTCCTTTCAGCGTATACGTACAGCGGTATTCGCAAGTCTAGTCCTCAAATAGTTTTACTTTCTCACACGATATCTCAACCTGATTAGGCAGAAAACGTGACGAATTTATTAGGATAAACAATGCTATTATTCCACCGCAATGCAACAAACGAATGAAACAGGGCAAAAAGCTTTTAAAGGAAATCATGAGTAGGAAATTGAGCTTCTATGCATCAGTTTATGATTACAAATCTTCAGCTGGGAAACGTCTTTTACATGACTTTTGTAATGTACTGTATACATGTACACCCTTATAAGTAAATGCACAGCTAATAAACTTAGATATTTCCCAAAATCTTCAGTGGATCAAACTTTGCATTTTACGGCGATTATTTAGGGCATCAAGACACATTTTGAGACCAAAAATATCATGAATTTGCATGAGTTGTATTTTTGACAGAAGTTTAACATTTCGATTAAAAAGCGTAATTTTCAATCGCATATTTTTTAAAACTGAAACCAACGTCATTTTAAAGCTTTCCTGTTTCTACACACGAAGAAATTTTCGAATTTTCAATCGGAGCTTCCATATCGTAATTATGAAGAATTTATCCGAAAGTTTCAGTCGACACTCCAGTCAACAGTCCAAGTCTCATTTTATAGTCGACCTTTCCTTATTGTCCCAAGATCAAGCTCACGAAATAATAAGTCCCATTCAGAGGATATAATATAATTCATAAATAGAATCTGGAGACAAATAGTGGAAGAAAAAATGTCCGACTTCACTGCGAAGCAGGTACTGGTATATTACAGTACATTACATGTACATGTACATGTACATGTACGTATATTATTATTATACACAAAGTACATCTACGATATTGATACCGGTAGCTGTCCAGAATGCTACGGATCTGGGCTGCGGTAGCCGTCACCTGACAGCCCTCTTATATGATAAAATAGGTTCACCATTCTACATGTACCAGTTTTGCCACTTTCTTCTTATAAAATGTATGTACCGTCCACCGAATTGTTGACATTGCGTCATTTCCGAAATTTTGTCAGTTGTGTTTCACAGACGGCAAATTCTCGTACATCGTATCACTCGCCATTCCGGTGTCTCCAGCGTCTGGTTGGTTTTCGTAGGAGATAGTCTCAGTTCTATGCAGAGGATTCGGCTCATATATTTGCTCATACTCGGCGAAATCCTCGTTACTGGTGTGTTTGGCCGCGGTGTCCACTCGTCTCTCCAATACTAATTCATCATAGGCACTTTCGATAGGAGCAGGTCTAGGCCCCGGCACTGTGTATTCGGTCTGGAATAGAAGCTTCGATTGTCTTAGATCATCATACAGTTATTAAAATTCAAAATCGAATACAAGACACTATTCGTGTAGTAGCGAGAGCGAGGTAAGGGCGGAGCACTGATTTCATATGACCAGTCCATCAGCATAAATTACAATTCATTCTTCGCGAGGATCTTAATAGAGTCATGAGGTAGGGTACCGGAGCGGCGTGGTTTAGTGGTTAGCGAGACGGAGCAATCAGCTGGAGGAAAGTCGAAAAAATTGAGCCGCATTACAATATAAAAAGGAAAAAGCTGTAGCTCACCTCCTTGCCAGCACCGCCACGATCGCCTGTATTATGTTTCCTAATTACATAAAGGGCTCCGCACACTGGCGACTAAAATGGGGGCGACTACCGATGCGACTACTACGTCGCCTGCCGTAATTACCTTTGCGGTCGATCAATGATGTCATCCACGACATCACTGATCTTCCAAAGAAGCATTTGTCGCAAACAAGTCAACAAAAACTTAAAAATCTGAAAAATGTTCAGTCGCTTCTGTGGTCGCAAGCCCGGTCGCCTACAAAATCGCTCGAAAAAATCGCTAGTGTGCGGAGCCCTTTAATCAACAGAATTGTTATCGCGACGATGACATCAACAACTGCCGCGACGATGACGACAATCTGCCAAACCGGCATGCTGGGGTCGTCTGAAAGTATTAAAGTATAAATGACCAAGAGACAAAGATATATCAGGCCAAGTTTACGTCATCGGTTATATATGCGGATGTCATACATGTAAGTCAGGGCAGTGTTGTTATTAACGAGTATGGGATGGCATTATTTTTTCTCCAGTCGAAATTCAATTGCATGGGGATGAGGGATGTCGACCTCACACAACACCATTATTCACATGAGGTACTGACCTGTCTCATTCGTCAAAGGGGCCGTGGTACCAGTCTTTATCATGATAGCTTTAGTGTAATTACTTGAACCAATGTCGTTAACGGCCTTGACCCTGATGTAGTAAACGACACCGTTTAGCAAACCAGTGACGTCATGGGTTATTGTCTTTGTCTTCCCGTCCTCCTTGATTCCTTTGAGAAGTTTAGGTTCCTTTCCCTCCGTTTTGTATTCTATGGTGAAAGTCTGCAGTGCACCTCCGTCAAAACCCGCGGTGAACCAAACGACAAGACTTGTTTTGCCCTTTGCCAGGACTTTCAAATCGGTCGGCATGACAGGGGGTACTAAGAAAGAAAATTATTGACACTTTTACACTCATTAGTTTTCTATTTTTTCTGAAAGTATTTACATTCGATATACACGTATAAATGCAATTCAGTTACATGTACGTGAACCGATTTTCAATGGTTAAGTTATTGGGCCGTATTTTAGAACGTTCCTTAACATTAAGGTCCGCCTTAAATCTATTGTTCTCGATGGTTTTACAATAGACTTAAGGTCGACCTTAACGTTAAGGAACGTTCTAAAATACGACCCATTATGTCCTTTTCCTATTACTTACAAGGCCTAGCGATCTCGTAATGGAATAAGCTGCTTCCGGCTTTATTTGTCACTTTAGCTGTGTAGTTCCCATAGTCGTCCATCGTCACAGACGTTATTGTCATAACCCATGAAGTCTCACTTAGCTTTTTGGTTAAAACGTTCAGTGGCGAGGTCGGGTTCCCATCGAAGTACCAGTCGATTGATGTTGGAGGAGGATGGACTAAAATGTCCAGAGAGAGGCTGATACTCCGGCCGATGTGGATACGCTTAAATGCATCCTTTTCGACCGCAGGGTTCCAAATAGCCGAGTCTGAAAGATAATGGAAAAGGAAAGATAGTTCGAAACTAAAAATAAATATTCATCATATCACGAAAAATCACAAGAATTCATGATAAAAAACATTATTCTATGTGCCAGTTTTTCTATTTGGAAGCTCAACTTTCTCCGTTCTAACCATCCCAGCTCGGTAGCAGCCTATGCACACTGTCATCAGAGAGTTCCGTGTCCGGACGCCCCGTGGACGAACAGTTTGGAAAGATAAGTCAGAAAAAAGAAACTTACAATAGACTATGAGTGTATCTTCTGCCTGAACCTTCACTTTCTTTATCGTGTCAACAACTTCACATCTGTATTTTCCAGCTGCATCCCTGACAACCGGCTTCAGGGACCAAGTTGATGCATTCCCTGATGATATCTTTAGTCCGTCTTTATACCAAGTATAAATCATCGGCCGTGCGTTTGGCTGCCAAGCGTTGCAAGTCAAGACGTGGTTGGTGCCGACGATGGGGTTGTTGAAACCTTTGATGGTTGGTGGGTCCTTTGGAGGCCCTGAATTTGGTGTAAGCAATAAAGTAAGCAATTTAATACATGTACTGTGTAGCGGTAATAGTTATGATTTTTTACTTGGTGTTTGGCCCATGTCATGAACCCCGCTCTTGACTAACACACAGTCAAAAAGGCTAAAGCAAAATAACGATTCATCAAACATTTTGTGAGTTGTTGGGTGACCTAATAAGACTAACAGTCTGTTGTCAAGATAATATCCGACAACAACAATACATGTAATTAATCTGAAAGTATCATTCGTTGGGTGCGGGTTGGGTATGAGATGCTAGCTCAATACATGTACATGTACATGTACATGTAGGTTCCGCATGTCTTGCGAGCATAATTCCTTGGCTGTTCATTAATCATGATATGAAAATATTATCTTCAGAACCTGTAGATGAACCAACGACTGGTGTAGGCCTATTATAAGCAATGTACAGTGTATATATAACACTAACATAAAATGAATATGACATATGATAATTTGATGTGATAATGATATGAGTTGTAGGCCCTACGTTTGCCTCTCGGGCAACTATTGTGGTAAGCATAGGCCTAACAGACGAGTAAGTGTAACTGATGACATAAGTAGGCCTACTTGTATATTTCCCGAGTACGGTAATCTTAAAGAACATTAACAAAAAATGATGACGTGATCAGAGGGCTCAAAAAATAACGCACATTTACTTACTTGCTATGTCTATCCTCACAGCTTTACTAAAGCATCCAGTATTTCCGAAATCTCTACATCTCCAGTATCCAGCAGTTGATTCTCTCACTTTCTTAACGATAATATTGAAATATTTATTGGATTTCCTTGATACTTGACAGTCTGTTCCCGGTGCCCATATTATGTTGGCCATCCCACGTTTGACGTTGCATTTCCCGTCTACCCAGGCAATCGCTCTGTCACCTGGCTCATTGAAGAGACGTTGGCCCCACTGTACCAATCCACCCTTTGGATTTGTCAATTGACAAAATAGTTCAAGTCGATCATCGACGGAAGGATTAGTGTTGGAAGCATAGGCCACGTATAGGCCTGAACCTAAAACAAATACATGGCGTGTGCGTTTGAATTAAGTTTTCGTGGAATCTGTAGGCTACATGTATATGATCGCTTGTATCAAAAATTCCTCTAATTTCGCCTTATAATTTTAACGCCTTGTATTTTATCATCATCATTTATCATCAAGTATCGGACATGTGTCTTACATTAGATGATACTAAAGCTGTGGTTACACTACATAAATCCCCGTGCTTTCCCCGGGGATTTTGCGGTTACACCTATAAATCGCCGAGTCTAAATAGACCCGTGTCTGAAATCCCCGTGCTTATTAGCCCCAGCGAGCTCGAAGGGGCAACGCCGGGGCTATTTAGACACGGGGATTTTATGTAGTGTAACCGCGAAATCCCCGTGTTTATTTGTAGTTCCAAGCACCCGGCGACAGAAGGCGATGCAAATCGATGAGTCATGCGCATGCGTATAGGATATTTCACGCATCCAGTAGCCACTCGATGAGAGAGAGTTGCCTACATGTAGTGCCCCTATCGCCGGGATACGGAACTTATTACCAATCGCACTTTTAGTAGTGTAACCGCTCGCCGTGTCAACGCCGTGTTTTTTCTGGTTCGGAAAAACCCCGTGTCTCAAAAAGCACGGGGATTTTGGATAGGTGTAACCACGGCTTAAGACTTTTTCTCAATGATATTACTTACAGAATACGAGAAGATTTTCTGATATGGTCTTTTTAATCCCACCAACGGTTGCTTCACATTTCCATAAACCATCGTGTTTTGCACTGTCAACGGTAAACATGGTAAAGGTATATACTCCCGTCGTGCCTGTGTCGTGAGTTGCACCATGAGAACTTGTCCACTTATAGGCTGTAGGACTTGTCCATTCATAGGCAGTAGCTCCTGGGTATTTACACGTGAGTGTATGAAAGGCCCCTTTCTCAGCATGAGGAAACCCCGTCAGTGTAAACTGGCAATTCACTGGAGAAAAGACATGAGGCTGTGTGTTGATGGTGTCGTCCAATATTGTACACAACCATGATGAATTTGTTCGTGGGATTCTTCCCAAGGTTTGCGAAAACTCCCTATCGACGATCCCGGCAGTCTGAGGTCTCCCGGCAATATCTGATAAATGTAGGCCTATGCTGTCATGCACATTATCGACCTATAGCCAGCCCCGCCCCGTACAAATCGCCTTTCATTCGGCACGCTCCCGGGGGCTGTTACGCCGTTTACTATAGATTTCATATTGACGATCCTCACCCGAACCGGAGGTACGGGCCTCCTCCTGCACAGTCGGAGTTCTGCCGGCAATAGGCCTATCTGATAAATGTATGCTGTCATCGGTTTTCAACATGCACAATCTGACATTTTTACCAACAGCCATCCACCAAACCTTCCTGGATGAGTAGGCCTATAAACAAAATTTTCGTCCCTTTTCGGATAGGCCCTACTTACCCTCTGAGATATGCGACCACGTCCCAAAGATGACGAAGACTGAACATAATCGGACAAGAAGATTCATAACCTGGAAAATGCATGTAGCATTTTCTAGAGTTTTATTACAAAGTGGTCTCAATGATATTTTCATTATGACTCAAGCACGCTATTTCTAATGAGCTCTACTCTCGCAACAGAAAGTATCGGGAATGTTTGATTCTATGGCCCTTTATCTACGGCCTCTTCTGTTTCCAGAATAAGCCGAAAAGGGAAAGTTGCAGCTCCCTGGAGTAAATGTATCTAGTCGGTTCATGGTCGAGAGGCACTTGATTGACACAATCCGTATCCAAATGTGGTAAAAAATAATAGAGAGGATGCGCAACTTTCCGACTCCGACTTCAGCTACGAGAATGAATTGCAGTCCGCTATGGACATCCTTGATAAAAACGATTTGATAGAAGTGTTCAATTCGTCAAACACCACAAATTGAAGGCAGAAAAATTTGGCCTTATAAATCGGAAGTGCGGATAAATAATGAATATTGAAGTCCTAGTCGTTACGACTTGAAATACGACTAAAATAATATTTGCGATTTACGCGCACTTCCGATTACGAGTCAAAATCATTCTGCCACAAAATTATGGCATTTTATGATTTGCAAGCGTCTATCAAATCGTTTTTATCAAGGATGTCCATAGCGGACTGCAATTCATTCTGATAGTTGAAGTCGGAGTCGGAAAGTTGCGCACCTCTCTATTACCAGCTACAACACGAGTTTGTCCTTATATACACTGGACCGGTTTATTTTCAACGAACATACCGTTTTTTGTGGAATTCCTAAATATCACCTCGGTGAGTCCTTTCAGCGTATGCGTTCAGCGGTAATCTTGAGCAGTGTCTCAGACGGACTTGTAAAGCCTTGTCATCTCATACTTTTCTCACTATATCTCAACGTCACCGTCGTGACGATTTTATTTGGATGAACACTGCTATCATTCCATCACAATGCAACAAATGAACGAAACAGGCAAAAGCTTTTAAAGCCCTCTGTAATTTTACGGTATTTTCAAAGTGTTAGAAGAATTCGGGTAGAGGTCTCATATCATCGTGGAGGTCCCCAAAATGCTTGCCTGATACGTACGTCAAAGAATCAAGCTCTATACTTTTCAGCACAAATTGAAAAAAACTGCAGGCATAGTACATTTTACACTACACCAACATCGGCGAACGAAGTATTTTCTGAATTGAATATAGGCCTAGTGTGGCTTTAAGGGAAATCATGAGCTCGAAATTGAACTTCTGGACATCCGTTTATGATCACAAATCTTTAGCTTGGAAACGTCTTTTCACATGACACTGTATGTAATGTACTGTACATGTACATAGTATACACGAAGGCCTAATTAGAGTATAGTTCCAAGTTTATTCACAATATTTAGTTACATGCATTCGAAGAAGAAAAAGCGAAAGCATAAAGTATCTATACAGGATATAAAAAATTTCTAAATAGAATTTGGAAACAAATAGTGGAAGAAAAAATGAATTGGCCGACTTCACTGTGAAGTCGACAGAAAAGGTTTCAGTGCGCTCAATGGGCACGTACTTGTATACAATACATTACATGTACGTATGGTATTACTAGTATTACACATCTAGGCTATTGATAGCGTCCAGAAAGCTACAATCTGGGCTACGGTCACCGTGTGGACGTAACCGTGACCTGACAGCCCTCTTATATGATAAAATAGGTTCACCGTTCTACAAGTTTTGCCACTTTCTTCTTATAAAATGTCTGTCCACCGAACTTTCAACATGGCCGTCATTTCTGATATTTTGTCAGTTAGGTTTCACAGACGGCAAATTCTCGTACACTGTAAACTCGTCATTCCGGTATCTCCAGCGTCTGATTGGTTTTCGTGGGAGATAGTCTCGGCTCTACGCAGAGGATTCGGCTCATATAATTTCCTCATACTCGGCGAAATCCTCGTTAATACTGGTGTGTTTGGCCGCGGTGTCCACTCGTCTCTCCAATACTAATTCATCATAGGCACTTTCGATAGGAGCAGGTCTAGGCCCCGGCATTGTATAGTCGGTCTGGAATAGAAGCTTCGATTGTCTTAGATCATACAGTTATTAAAATTCAAAATCGAATACATTAAGACACTATTCGTGTAGTAGCGAGAGTGAGGTAAGGGCGGAGCACTGATTTCATATGACCATCAGCATAACTTACAATCCATTCTTCGCGAGGATCTTTAGAGTCATGAGGTACATAGGATACAGGAGCGGCGTGGTTGGGCGGTTCACACTAGCTTGCAAGTTGCAGCAACCTGCAACTTGTTGCAGTCCACCTGTGATGTAATACACATAGCAACATCCAGCGCGATAAGTTGCAGAAGTTCGCAACAAGTTGCAGGAATTTTGGCGGGAATCCTTTGTTCGGCAGCCATTTTGGCTTTAGTAGACGTCACATGACTTTTTGCTGTATTCTCATTGGCCATCGACGTGCAACTTGTTGCAACTTCACCAGAAAATAGGATCTGGATCCTAAATTTGCAACAAGTTGCAGTAGTTAGTTGCAACAAGTTAAGTTGCATGCCCGTTTATGCAACTTTGATGAATTTTTTTGTCTCATCAGGTTTATGCAGCAAGTTACATGAAGTTGCATGTGTAAACGGCCCTAGTGGTTAGCGAGACGGACTCCTGATCAGAGGGTCCAGGTGTAGTGTAAATGAATGTACCTATAAACCAGTGCCCGGGTTACAAAATGTTCTCCTTGTGCGGCTTATTCCGTCCTACACAATAGGGTAGGGCACTGATTTATGGGGGGGGGGCAGTGAATTACGTCACACCTGTTTCGATTCCCAGTCCTAACCAAGAAAAAAACACGCTCACTTGTGACCTTGAGCAAGTCACCTTGCCTCACTTACTTCATCCTACCCAGGTGTAAAAGAGGTACCTGGCTGGTAGTGATGGTCTATGTGAATGTCAGTCCAAGAGCGCTGAAATCGGCTGCCGGGACTGTAAGGGCTGGTTCATACTTGCTCGCCAACCATCAAGCGCATGAAACTGATCGCAGGTTTCCAAGGCGTGAATGTGCACACACATTGAAATTGATCATAGTCGGCGTAAAATCCGGACGGAGTATGAACCAGCCCTAATACTCCCCGGGGAGTGGAGATAACAGGCCTGAAGCTGGGGGTAATAATTGTGAAGTGCCTTGACACTTAAATGTAAAAGGCACTATAAGCCCACACATTATTATTACATTACATTATGACATCGTTTTCTCTCTTATCTCTCTTAATATGTTTGTTTTTTCGGAAAGAAATGATCGGTTTAAGAAATGATTTTGGAAATTTTAGCAATCAGCTGGAGGAAAGTCGAAAAAATAGAGCCGCATTACAATATAAAAAGGAAAAAGCTATAGCTCACCTCCCTCCCAGCCCCGCCATGGTCACTAGTATTATGTTTCCTAATTACATGTAGGTCTATCATCAGAATTGTTATCACGACGATGACACCAACAGCTGCCGCGACGATGACGACAATCTGCCAAACCGGCATGCTGGGGTCATCTGAAAGAATTAAAAGTGTAAATGACCAAGAGACAAAGATATATCAGGCTAAGTTTACGTCATCGGTTATACATGCGGATGTCATACGTGTAAGGGCGGACTTCCACCTGAAAGTTTTCTGTCGCAATCAATAAATTAAGCAATTTGTGCATTTGTCATAGTTCTGATTTTTTACTTGGTGTCTGGCCCATGTCATGAACACCACTCTTGACAAACACACAGTCAAAAAGGCCAAAGCAAAATAAGGACTCAGCAAACCTTTTGTGGGTTGTTGGATGACATAATAAGACTAACAATCTGTTGTCAAGATTATATCCGACAACAACAATACATGTAATTAACATGATTAATCTGAAAGTATCATTCGTTGGGTACGTGTTGGGTATGAGATGCTAGCTCTAGGTTCGGCATCATGCGAGCATAATTCCTTGGCTGTTCATTAATCATGATATGAAAATATTATCTTCAGAATCTGTAGATGAACCAACGACTTTGTGTAGGCCTATTATATGTATATAACTAACATAAAATGAATATGACATATGATAATTTGATGTGATAATGATATGAGTTGTAGGCCTTCGTTTGCCTCTCGGGCAACTATTGTGGTAAGCATAGACCTAACAGACGAGTAAGTGTAACTGATGGCATACATAAGTACATGTAGGCCTACATGTATATTTCCTCAGTACGGTAATCTAACATTAACAAATGATGACGTGATCAGAGGGTTCAAAAAATAACGCACATTTACTTACTTGCTATGTCTATCCTCACAGCTTTACTATAGCATCCATTTCCGGAATCTTTACATCTCCAGTATCCAGCAGTTGATTCTCTCACTTTCTTAACGATAATATTGAAATCTTTATTGGATTTTCTTGATACTTGACAGTCTGTTCCCGGTGCCCATATTATGTTGCCCGTCCCACGTTTGATGGTGCATTTCCCCGCGTCTGCCCAGGCAATCCCTGTGTCATCTGAGTCTTTGAAGAGACGTTGGTTCCACATTACCAATCCACCCGTTGGATTTAGCACTCCACAAAATAGTTCAAGTCGATCATCGATGGAAGGATTAGTCTTGGAAGCATAGGCCAGGAATAGGCCTGGACCTAAAACGAATACGTGTACATGGCGTGTGCGTTTGTATTAAGATTTCGTGGAATCTGTATACATGACTTGTATCAAAAATTCCTAATCTCGCCTTATAATTTTTCCGCCTTGTACATGTATTTATCATCATCATTTATCATCAAGTATCGGACATGTGTCTTACATTAGATGATACTAATACTTTTTCTCAATGATATTACTTACAGTAGACGAGAAGATTTTCTGATATGGTCTTTTTAATCCCACCAACAGTTGCTTCACATTTCCATAAACCGTCGTGTTTTGCACTGTCAACTTTAAAGGTAACTCTGCTTTGTTGGTACCGGATATAGGCCTGCGGTCTTTAAATCACCGTATTACATAGATGATACTTTTTCTCAATAACTAAAATGGTACTTACAGTAGACGAGAAGATTTTCTGATATGGTCTTTTGAATCCCACCAACAGTTGCTCCACATTTCCATAAACCATCGTGTTTTGCACTGTCAACTTTAAAGGTAACTCTGCTTTGTTGGTACCGGATATAGGCCTGCGGTCTTTAAATCACCGTATTACATAGATGATACTTTTTCTCAATAACTAAAATGGTACTTACAGTAGACGAGAAGATTTTCTGATATGGTCTTTTGAATCCCACCAACAGTTGCTTCACATTTCCATAAACCATCGTGTTTTGCACTGTCAACTGGGATGGTAACCTCTGCTCCAGCGGTAGTTAAACCGTTAGGACCTGTCCACTCATAGGCAGTAGCTCCTGGGTATTTACACTTGAGTGTATGAATGGTTCCTTTCAAAGCATGAGGAAACCCCGTCAGTGTAAACTGACCATTCACTGGAGAAAAAGATGCTTGATGTGATACCTCCATTTTGTGATATGGTGTCATTTCAATACTGTACCCGTACTGAGAACAACCATAAAGGAATCAACCATAAAGGTTCAACTGACAAATTTAGCATTTTATAAATGTGGACAATATCCCTTTAAAACGCAACAGAATTGCATTCTGACGTTTCCATATGATAGGCAAGACCCTTCTGCATGTTTACTGCAAATTTTGTTGAATTCCGACTAGTTGATTGTATGATTCAAAAGGACTGAATTAATGAGAACCCCACGAACGATGTGTGTTCAGGGTCATCGGTGTACATTTGAATAGGCTGACGTACATTTGTACATGGAACACTAATTGTGCTGAAAATAGCTCAGTTATCGTCAGAAATGGAATTCAAAGCATCATGTTGGCAGGTTCATGTACCTCTTTACCACAAAAAAAGTTGAAGCTCGTGCCTATTACGTAAAGCCAAAATTCAGGCAGTAAGAGACATCTGGTGGCAACACAGGAAGTGTATCCCTCAGTAAGCTCATCGTTCGCAGTTAAACCTTTATGGTTGATTCCTTTATG